>JABVXV010000070.1:0-241988 GCA_013365325.1 Dipetalonema caudispina | reverse complement strand
TATTAGGTCTCAGCACTAGGTTGGACTTATGTTCATGCTATCGCTGTAACTGGAGCTTACGGTGAACGAGGGATCGATTCTTTTCGTGCTGTAGCTGCTGAGCTTGGCGTATGTATTGATGACAATGTCCGTAAAATTAATCGAATACCTTTTCAAAGATTCACCAATTTTCCCTCCATCCGTTATTCCATCCGTTAAGAATATCTTTTATGAACAGTTTCTCTTTTTGCATCTCAATTTCTTTCTATATGATTCCACGGTCGAAAGGTTGTTTTTTCTTTTCTTTTTTTTTTTTCAGGATATAAAAGAAGACAGAAATTCAATGTATATAATAAGAGAAAGTGGAGAAATGAAGTGCAAGTCAAGTCCTGCAGGATGTGTAGTTTTGTACAGAAGACTGATTGAGAATTGAAAAATTTACTTTTCCGATCTATTGAAACATTATTTTCGTCAATATGCGTTCTGTAGTAACGCTGATTGGCTTGCCGATGGAATTATTCTTTTAAGGTATGCTTTCATTGTTCCAGTGAACTGTGAAATTCTGTGTAAATAAGCAAAAGCTATATTAAATCAGGGCTTTTTCTTCTTTTTTGTTTTCTTCCTTTCGCCTCGTAAATAATCAACAGTAAGTCAAAAGTGAAAGTCGGAAATTATTAGATTTTAATTACGGAATGAGCTTTGAAAATAGATGACGAATTGATTCTTTATATGGAAGAGTTCTTTCTAGCAAATTGACAGCATACGCCAATATGCACTATGAAAATAAATCCATTTGACATGAATGTGTGGTGGGTTTGGAGATATGGTCAAAGGTTAAACATATGAAAATACAGAGAGAGATGGACAAAATCTGTCAGCTAACTTTACGGCAAACAGACAAAAGTTTGTAGTGGTGGTGCTGTATTGCGAATAATGAAAATATAATCTACAAATGATGTAATTACATTAAATAAATTTTAATAAAACATTATATATAGTTAAAAATCAAGCAGCAATCAGCAAGAAGAACATGTTGAAAAAGTAGTTGACTTCGTTTTATGCAATGTGCTTATGTGACAGTTTCGGGCTTCTGAAAGAAATTGATGAATAAAAAGCGCAATTGTTATGTGACCCAAAGTGCTCTTTTCGCTTTTTCCTCTTTCACTAATAGAGCGATAAACCCTCTGGCATAATCCTTCCTCTCTCCCAACTTACATCATTTTCCCTCAGTTCCTTACTTCAGCCTTCTCCTCCCTAAAATTTGTTAAATAATTTGCTTAAATATTTGGAAATTTTAGGATAAATTATTTGATATGAAACAAGAAATTCATGCAGAAAATTTTCAGTATTGAAGCGTTTCGTCTTAAATACTTTTTCCGTATAGGAAATTTGGTTGAGGCTAGAAAAATATTGTAAAATTTTTTTTTTGGAAAAAAATGGATAAAATATAATTTTTTTGCACAAGCATGGATAACGTTAGAGATTTCGTGATTGATTATTGAATTTCCTGTTAAATCATTTTCCGAATATTAGACATCTTTGAAAGCTAAAGTACAGTAATCAAGAGTTCGACATTTTTTACTCTTCAGAACAATAGTTTTGTACAATTGAGACAAATCCTCCTTGGATATTTTGCGTTCTAGCGACATTTTCATGGATATGAAAGGTAATACCGTTGCAGGAAGGGTATCTCAACGGATACTAGTATCATTTCTATGAGATTACCATAGCAAATTATTTTTATAAAATATTATTCACCAATCCTGAATTATTTAAATATTACAAAGTTCTCAACGATTTCGGAAAACCTCGAAACCATTCATTGTATCTTGAAAATATAAACAACAAAAAGCAAGTTATGCTTTAAAGATATGTTAAAATTTTGACAGAAATCTAATTGTGCAAGTGGTGAATGCTTTCTTGCTGAATTTATGAACCATTGTACGAGAAGAAAAATAGAATAAAAGCAGAAATCCTATGATAATTCATTGATTGCTCTAAAAGTTAGTGTAACGATGAGAAAAGTTAGTAAAAAAAGGAAATGGTGGAAAGGAGAAAGGTGAGAGTATAGTGAAAGACAAAATGCATCATATCTATTAGCTAACAAATTCTGGATAATTTTTTGATGGCATAGTTGAATGTCTTGATGAAATATAAATTTCTAGAGTTGAAAATGAAACAGTCGCTTTACAAACAGATTTCGAATTTCTTTCATTTGAGAAAAGTTTGACATCACGCAAAAATAAGATTGCTGCTGTCACTTTTACCAGCATAAAAAAAATTTCTCAAGTAAATTTACCACCTAATCGTTTCATTTTATTACTATTATTGATAGAATAATTAAATATATGTTTCGAATTCGATTTTTAGTTTAAATCGATCATTTTCAAATAAATTTGAAGAAATTTTAAGTATTTGAAGCAATCACTAGAAGGCTAACTAAGCAAAACTTAATAACAGAAATGTAATGCGCATGTCCTGATAATGGCGAAGAGATATGGAGAATGAAAACGATACTGTTCCCTTAACAATTCGCCAAAATTTACTTTTCTATTAAGCGTCAGTAATTAATTAATTGTTCTTAACTGACTGGTATGTGACACTTTCTTCTTGTCCCTTTTGGTATTTCGAGATATATTCCTTGCAATGTTCTGGTATTGCTCAACTGTTATCACAGTGGTATGATGGTTGAATTATTCCGATTTTGTGGAACTATCATGAAAATATCCTACTGTAGCCACGATAGATTTTGATTGAAAATGTGTGGTGCAAATTATGAATTTGGAAAATATGATCATAAGTTTTTCTAATTAAATGAATTTCAATAATTTGAGTTTACAAAAAGCCAAACTAAGATAATTCATTAAAAAGTGTAAATGTTATGATGAATATTTATCATAATTCAAATTTCATCAAAATCTTTCTCTTAATGAAAGATCGCTCCAACATTTGGAAACTTAAATACTTCATAAAGTGTTTGAATTGTTTCATATCAGGAATTGTAGAAATCATTTCTTTAAAATAAGAGCTTAATATTTGAATAAAAACGAAAAAGTTTCATTTTTTAGTTTTTTGATTTTACCAGTTTAGCAATGCTTCAAATCCACTTTTTACTGGAATTTATCAAATTCATGATTTGCTGGGATAAAAACTTATTTTCAAGTATGTACATTCAAAACTCCAACAAAAATCAATTTGTATGCTGTAAGGCATTGCAGAAATATTAATGATAAGAGGTGTACAATATTACCAAGGTACAACAAGATAAATCTTTAGGAGACATTGATAAATATTTGAAGTGAACAAAAAACTTCTAAAAATCTGATCTTGATTGCCTTCAAAGAGCCGATACATCGTTATGTCCGAAAGATATGCATGATAAAATATCTAAATGTATTTGAGAAATGTAAACCTCTCTATCAATAATACAACTCTCATCAGTCAGTCAGTCGCAATTCTCTTTTCTCCTTAGCTTGAAACTTTAACTTTGCAGTATAAAATTTCTTAAAATTGTTAAAAAAATTCGATGAAAACTTTGTGAAACGAAATGGCATTCATGGTGTGCTTCGATGATTATGGAAAGACGAATTAATTTAAAAACTGTAATTGACATGCAGTCAGCTTGTAAGCTCGCAATGGGTGGATGAATTCGGACCATCGAGGAATAATGAAATAGCAAAACTGAAACTTATAATTAATTTTGAATAAGCTTGTTTCAGAACTTCTTCTACTATCTAAAAAGAAATTAACATTAGCAAATTAAGGAAAATCAAACATTTAAAAAACTTCGTTATTTGTTTTCACTACTCTATTCTTACCCATTTTTCTTACAAAGTCGTTTCCTCTGAATTTAGTTCAACCAATTTCAGTGCAGATCTCTGCCATATCAACTTTTTACGGTTGTTTCATCAGAAGTTTTTAGTGATTAATGGAAGCATAAAATTTCTTCTCTTTCTTAGAAGAAAGTAAGAGAAGAGAAAAGGAATTAATAGTTGATGTACATCATTACATCTTATTTCACATAATCTTCAAATTTCAATGAAATTTAATTCAGTAAATCAACAATTTGATTCGACAAAAGTAACATGAGTTAGAAGTACTGTTTGAATACAGAATCATCTTGCTCAGTCCTCCTCCGCATTTTATTTGTTCTGACTGATGCATTATATAATCCAAAATATTTGTATGAAATACCTGATTTTTTTGGAGAAATTCTAAAAAAAATGAATAGTAAAATAAAAAAGTTTATTTGAAAGATGCAACCGCAAAGCGGCAGATTTCTGCTATGATTATAATCATTTAATATGAAAACGCAATATGACACATAGACAACAAATTATATTGAAGAATAAAAATATAATTTAGATAGACTCAAAAATGGTTATGATTATGATCCCAATATTCCGCTTTTTGGAATGGAAAACATTTGACTGAAAAATTAGCTATGCTTGAGTTTGTGTGGTATAATTTTAAAATCGGTAAGTATGAGTTCAAATTATTGTAGAGATAAAGCAGAGTAGTCTTGAGGAAAACGGTTGACTGATTTCGAAATCTCCATTATTTGCACTTTTTCTTTAAAAACTCTAAATGCTATTATTCTGAATTATCTAAACTTTTTAATAATTGATCATCGCATCATTTTTATTTAAAAAATTCACCGGAACGAAATTAACGTTGGAGCAAAATCACTGTTAAAAATTAATTATAAAAATGATAAAGACATACAAGCAGAGAACAACTTGCAGTCGTAATAATAATAATGACAATAGTTATTTTACAATTACTTAAGTTCATCCCATTGTCTCTTAATCCTCGCCTAATTGATTCTTAGGCCTTACCTGGTTAACTACTATAGCACAAGTAGTTAAAGTGAGGAGAAATAGTAATAGAGGCGAATAAAAGTACTTACTTCAGTGACTCATAAATGTCAATTTGAGATCTGAAATTTGAGTAGTATCGCACTCTAAAAACACTACTCAAAGAAATGTGATGAAGAAAGGAAAAGAGCACGATAGCACTAATAACAATAAAATTAATAATTTTTTTTTATCTCTTCTTATTTTCATCTTTTTTTCTCTGCTTTTCATTCTTTCCACGTTTGTCTCGGTTAATCCTTCCAGTTCTGCTAGATTGCACACCAAATCCTGCTAGTACACTTGCAATCCAAGAAGAAAAAAATCCCGGAACATCTGGTTTGGCAATATTTTTATGATAACAATGCCAATAATATGATTTGCCTCATTTTTTATTATCAGTATAATAGTGTATCCATGGGATTTTTTGCTTCGAAAATGCGATGAGTGTTAGATATGAACAAACATGAAATTAGGTATCCAATATAAAACATACCCTAAGGGATAAATTTACTGCCCTTTTTCCCTTTTCCATCTTCAATTTGCAACCAACCTAAACTCCTTATCAGCTGATTTTGATGAATATTTTATCTTGAAAAAAGGAAAAAAAAAATTCTTTTTGTACAAAAATAGTGTTAAAATACATCCAACCCAATAATGTGACATAATTTTCTTTATTTCCCAAAAAAAAAAAAAGAAAAAAAAAACGATGTATATACTAATAATTTAATGCATTCGAACAATCATTTTTTGAGTTAAATGTCTTCACGGGAAAGTATTGTTCGGTTTCCCTTTTATTTTCTCGTTTTTCTTATGTTGCTATTTTAAGAGACTTTTGCGACATTATTATTAAGTTTTTTCTGAAGGGAAAAAAACTGCTTGAACATAAATGGTATAGGTGAAGTTGCATTAGTGCTAATTAAAATATAAAGATTAGTTTCCTCTGTGTTCACGAAATACCTTCATAGAATTTACTTTTCCTTTCTGGTTTTCTCTTCCTATTGCCCTTCCGTTGTTGACTTTTCATTGGCAAAACAGTTTTTTGAAATCAGCAGATTTCTTTTTTTTTTTTTTTACATCAAATCAAACCAAGGATTTTTCGTAAATAAAATCTTAGCAAAACATTTAGAACCTTTTTTCTAAGTTATTCATTTTGATGATTTCTTAGCAAAAAAGGAAATTTATTTTCGTACTTTACTTTCAGCTCTTCTTTGAAAATATACCATTCTAAGAATACCTAAACATCAACATCTTTGACCGATTTAAATTATTAGTACTGAAAAGTAAGTGTTTCCATTTGAATTGCAATTGATGCTGCATAAAATTCAAAATACAGTTGTATAACAATTTATATAATACTTTGAGTTCCAAGAAATCTGACTTATCAACTTCATCAGGTCCTTCATTTCAAATTTTAGAGAAGACTTTTTCTACACTATATCACTGATTTCATTATAAGCTAAACAGACTAGTCTTTCTAAATAGTACTCATATAAACAGAAACTTTTTTGATTTACCAATTACATATATATATGTCAAGTCTGAGTTTGCTTTTCATTCTAACTGATTTGTGAATTTTGGATGGAAGACTCGATGATTTGAATATTACTACGTTTAGAAATTTTGAGACTGAGAAAATTTTGGCTTGAATCATAAAAAGGGTATTTACTTGTGTAGATTTTAGGTAGACAGTAAAACACAATGGTGAAAACATCTTACTGGAAAATTTGCTAATTTTTTCTTGTCCTCGTAAGAGAAGATTTAATGAATTCTTTGCTGGACAATAATTAGTCATTCAGAAGTCTTCAAAACAGGGAAGAGTTTCGATAGATAGCTGTAATTCTATATTCCTTAATTAAATCGTTGGTGATATCAGGTATCTTTGATAAGGATACAATTTGAGATGCTAGTTTCAATTAACTTTTATGTATTTTTTAGTGTGACTTGAAGTCTTTTCTATCAACAGCTGCAGTGGATATCCATCAAGAAAGCAAGTATTAAAAAATGTATTATCCGTTGATTTTTGTACGTTCTTACACTCTGAAATTTCAAGCGTTGATCAAAGATCGTCGTTAATTTTTTGATGAATTTTAGCTTAGATATTTCCACGAAAAAACAAGCGATCATTTCAGATATTAATAAATGACGATTGGCCTCCATGACATTGTGGCAAAAGTATATTGTGCCACAGTAAGTATCTCTTCTTCAAGTTTTTCTCTTGAAGCAGATCGAGACTGTGCAGAGTTTGAAGCTAAATGACTGAGAAAGATTCTCATAAACAACCATCATAGATTACATTACTACTCGTAACTAACTGATCGACGAAGGTGTAAGAATAAAACTGAATAAAAAAGAGTATGAAGAAAACAATAAACAATGAGTAAGAGCGGTTGAAGAACTTTTAAGATTTGTAAAAAAAAAAAATTATATGTATATCACGTGAAATATACAAGCAGCGTATGAACATTGTCCGATAAGCTATTTATAGATATAAATAAAGCAAATTATTGGCAAAGACGTATACTTTCATCTCCTTCAAATATTATCTCGTGTTAAGGAAACACTTCAAAGAATATATAGCGACGAAGTGATAAATTTTCAAAACCGTTGTCTAAAGATTGGCAATTAGTTTAGTTTAGGATAATTTTTGAGATTAAGATAAATTTATTTTAAGCTATAAACAAATAACAAAAGTGGGATTTGCATAATGCACTTCAACGCTTTCATCCAAGTTACCAACATTATTTTCTTTTGACGGCAATTATGACTTCTATTTTGAAAATACACGCTTGATGGATTTCTCAAATTTCAAACCACTTCATTTTGAAACAATTCATTAATCATTTACTCTGTCTGGCCCTAAACAACAAGTAATATTGCTTGAAAATTCGAGTCATTTTTTCGTCATTTACCACTTAAAAAAAAAAGAAGATGTAGTTGACAATTTATGCCAGCTTTTTCCGGATTCATATAGGTTTTCATCCTGAAATTCGGAACCTAAAAGGAAACATTGATCTATAAAGAAAGTCGAAATTCTAAGCTTTGGAATAAAAAACACAAAATATTGAGAAGGCATTTAAATTCTGGTATTACAAGCGAAATTGATGAATATTATTCCTTTTCATTTCAGTAATGTAAAAATAATACAAATCAAATTTTGTTGTTGTTGTGACTTAGTCAATAACAAAGACCTCATTTGTTTGCAAATTTACGAGAAATTAAAAGTAAGATTATTGCGTTCAAGTAGCAAGGTATTCGGTACTGCTCACCTATAATATTCTAATTTATTGTTTGGAAATTTGATCATCAATTCATCATTTGAGCCAAGATGGCAATTTCATTATGGATGTTTTAAACAGCATTTCAAACTTGCTTATCGATATTATTGTGCTTTTCATCACATTTCTTTTGCGATGACATTTGCAAAATATTAATTACATCAAATATAATGCCTTGTTTATATTTCTATCCAATCTATTTTGTTTACATAATCACACAATGCATTATGTATGAGCTGTGTTATGTTCCGATTCAATGAACCTCTAGCTAATTGCAGTTTAATGCCAAATCTTACATTCATTTTTATTCGTAACATTTTGCTTACACTGAATGTAATTTAATTATATTTCCTTGCCTTTTAAAATAAACTAAAAGCTCAATTCTAACACTTAATGATTTTTACTTGTTCTAAATTTTAAACATATTTCCTATCGCTTTATCATATCCAGAAGTTTGTTTAAATTTTAGCAACACTGCTAAATTGTAGTAGTAAATTAAAGCCAACAAGTCGAATTATCTTGCATTGTAAATCGTTTGTTGAGTGTAAGTTAGATTGGAGGTTTCTAATTATCCATGAATTAAGCCTCATATATGCTGCTTTTACATTGTCAATCCAAATGTTGATGAAACGAAAGTTTAAAACATTCAATATTTTGCCGAAGTTTTTGTAAATTTAATATGAATTAATATTGGCATTTCAACAACTAAACTTAGTTCCACAGTGCGTAACAAACTTCAAGAAGGATTGTTACGAAATAATTTAGAGTACATTTCATCAATTCGAGACATTTTCTTCATTTAATTTTGAACTAATGCATTGAGATTTCAGATCGGACAATTTCATTTCAACTGACAGAATTTATTATAATCAAATCTTTCAAGTCATTTTATGCCAAGTGAGCAAAAAATAAAATTGAAAGATAGCAAGTAATCACAAAGTAAGAAATGAACGGTTGATAGCAGGCACTTATCATTTTAAGATCAATGATTCTTTCTCTCCATTTTACTGCCAAAAAAGGAAGGAAGAATTAAAAGTTATATCCTCGGGAATGATAAAAATACGAATTGGATATTTGCAATTATTTTCATGCTACACAGCACAGCGAATGATTTCTTCAATGAAGTTTTTCTAATCGATCATTAATAAGAAATAGAAAGATGACTTTGACGGGGGAATAAAATTGGCTGAATGTTTGAGTTTTCCTCGTTCCCTAATGTTATTATTTTCACTGAAAATTATCAATTATTTTCCAAGATTTTCTCGAAGTTTTCAAGAATTCGTAGCTAATCAGAAAATTGATACTTGAAATTATTAAAATTACCTTATAATATTTTCTCGAAGTTTCCGAGGATAATAGTTCGGATTAAAACTAATTCCATCTTGCGATTGTCAGGAACCCGAAAATTTTTTATCATAAGTATTTTTAAATAAAATTAGCTTTTGTTGTGGAATTATTTTCATTTGAGTGATTGTCATATAAATTGATAATTGAGGAAGGTCACAATGTCTAACATAAATCATTTTGTTTATAGTCATCCTTACCTGAGATGCGGTAAAACAATCCGCCTTGTTATTCACATTACCAAAATAATAAATCACATTTAAATTAACCCTAATCATATTTGCGAAAGGACTGACACACAATAACCCTTGTTCCTTATACTGTATTACAGTACTGTAATACAATGTTCTTTGGATTGTCACTCCTACTTCACATATATATATATATATATATATAGTTATACCAAAATAATGAGTTCAGTGTTATTCCTTTAGAAGTTGTGTTTCAGCCATAGTTTTTTGTGTTTGTATTATTTGGCTGCATTCTTCGACAACAGTTTCATCTTTCATCTTTTACTATATTTACCAATAAAGATTTTCTACGATATTATTCTACATTACTCACATCTACATCCCATTGACGATCAACTTCATTATTGATGGGCGACTCAAGATTATCTTGTAACGCCTAAGAAGAACCTCTCCTAAGGAGGAAAACAACTCTCACCAAATATTCGAGAGTGTCTAAAGCAAGGCTTTCCCAAATCAACAGACATAAAAGAAATTCACGACAGCGATCAGTAAAAGAAAACTGTTGACATAAAGCCTTCACTGCATTGCCAAAATTTTCCAACTAATGATTTTGCAAATATTCTATATATCTTAATTTTTAACATGGTGCTTCGTGTTATCCGCCTACTATACGTCAAAAACGATAAATTATTTTTATTAACAGTTCATGGTCATAAATTTATTGTCAAGGTGAATAATTGTTTGCTGCCAATTTAGTCGATGCCTGTTATTTTATAATGGAATTTAATCGACAAGATAAAAGCATTTCTAATAGAAATAAGGTTAGCAAAACTATCAGTACTTATCAGACAACTTCTTTCAGTGATGTTGTTGGTGAGATTATTGCAATATGAGGCAGGCGAATAGGTCATTTCACTGGTGAAATTATTAGTTGTTCGGATCATCGCTTTTTAGCTGCTTCAAAAGTTTCGAAACGAATTTTCAACTGTGCTATAATAGTTCCTGATCGTTTAACAGTAAACCTTATAAACTGTCTAATTACACGGTCCATCCGTTATTATAATTATGGATTTAATATTTACTTAACTTTACGGCTTAATTTAATAAGTAAATATTTGTAAGGTTAAACTTTCATTAAGGATGAATCGCATTGCATTTTATGATGAGATATTTTTCTATGGATATAGAATTAAGTATCATAATGCATGCATACATTAAATTCAGTAAAAGTATAAATTTATTTCAAACCGATAAATCAGATCAATAGTTGGGAATTGATGTCAGCACAATTAGAGATTATTTAGAAATCAGATGACGGAGTCTAACCCAAATACTGATAAAATTTATCAGTTCCCAATAGTAGTTCATTATCCTATCACGGAGTTTTTTCTCTATCCGTCAATTTTCCATAAGATTAGAATTTTTATTTCTTTTAAACCTGCTTCTCTTTATGCTAGAAAAGATACTACATAATAACTTCCGAACAGTGAAAATTTCATGAAATCAACAATGTCCAGTCCTTGCACAGAGGGTGGAAATACAACTTCACATAAGCCGGATTTTTACAATAGTTATTTAAAAATATAAATGGGCAGCTATTAGCCGGCCTATTGACGTTGCCATGAGCCTTAAAGAACTATAAATACAGAAACTTAGGCATTCAACTATATTATTAGTTAAAGGTTAAATCTATGAGACATTATTTTTTGGGATATCGATTAGCTATCATTATCAACATGTGGTCATGTCGCTTTTAACACAAGCTTAATTTTGCCATTACTTTAAAAATAAATTTTTCTTCCTCAACTTCAGAAATTGATGCTTCTAATGGCTTATAAAGAATACTGTAAATTTTAATTTACTTATCTTAGTTTTAAAATTTCTTTCTTTTTTTGTCCTATGTCATATGCCAATAATTGCATAAGCATAAAATAGTTTAGTCAATGATTTTGGAGCAATAAAGACACAATAAAGGACTATCCCTCCATACTACTTCTAGTAAAAGTAAATTGTAAACGGAACATCTACAATTTGATCAATAATTCGATATACAATTCTATCGATGATGTTCTTTTTGCAATTTATTTTCACAAGAATAAAAAGGAAGGGTAGTCCTTTATTGCGTCTTTTTTTTTATTCCAAAATCATTGGCCAAACACTTTGTGCTTATACCATAATTGTTGCTGTTGACATTATTTTTCTTCTTTTTTTGAAAAATACATATACGTTACTTCTGAAAATTTAATTAGGTATTAATGAAGTGACGCTCTCGCCGCTCAATTTTGGAAATTAGGTTCTAGAAATTTGAAAAAGTAATTAAATGACTTAAATTATTTTTTAAGCATTGTATGCTACTGAAAACTTGAAAGGGCATCAATATGAAAATTAGGCTGTCAATACGAATCGATTTCGGCAATTATAGTAAAAGATAGAATTTTTCTCAGCTATGGCTGATATTGTCGGCCTCACAATTTCCATTCATAGCGCTTTCTCACATCTATACTGTGAGATGGATGCGAGAAAGCGCTTCTGCGTTTCTAAGTAATTTTCTGAGCTAACTCTTTCTTTCCTCACTTTTGATGCAAATAATCCAGTTGATATCTCAAGAATTTTAACCTTCACACACTTTGATTAATTGCATTTTTTCCAATATATAATTTCTCTAGAAGTTTACAGAAATGGAAATATGATTTGATTCGATAACTTTTAAAAATCAATCAATGAAAATTGTGAATTGTAGTCTGATATGTATTGTTCAAAGCTAGCTGCCTGAATGAGATATTTGCATTGAATGATTTAGGGATATTAATGTAAATGAAGCGGGAAAGCAAAAGTGAAGTGCGCAGAGTTCCATTTTACTTTCGTTTATTCTTCAAACCTAAGAGTGATATTATTGTTGTTTTTCTTTCTACGAAAAACTTTGCCTCACTTTCAAATATGTAAAGAAGACACTAATTTCTTATCATAAACTAAAAAATAACAACAGCTTTAAGCTTATGAACTTATGCTCAGAGATTTCTAATTCCATCTTTTTTATTTTCCAACTTACATTTTCTATTTCTAAGAATCCAATGAAATTAATACTTGTTAGATCATCTCCTAGGAATGTTTGGTCACAGTTCAACTTGTCATGTTGGAAAAAATCTAAAGAAAAGACCGCATTCCGGTTCCCGAACATCACTATGGGTTGTTTTTCAGATTAGCCCACAATTTGGACCCTTCACTGTCTTTGTTTCAAATACTCGATGAATATGAAACAACAAAAGACGATAAACTGGGAAAGGTATTTGAACGGAAGGGTCGATAAAACATCGTGGTACTTCGATGTGGTTTAAAAAAGTTTTGCAACCTTCAAAATTAAGCTAAAATATTGAATTTTACTGAATTTCCATCTCACTGAGGCATATCCAGGATCTACTGATATTAAAAATAATTCGAAAAATGTTAGTGAATTATTTGTTGACAGCATAAGTCCAACAACCAAAAAATTGTATCATTGCTGAATGTCGTTATGGTGCTAAAGTTAAGGAAATGATGTCCGGACGAAAATGATGTTAACAATTTATAAGATGAATTGTTTTATTAAGAAATGAAGCATCAATTACTTTAGTTACAAGAAATGTATTATTCCTTCGCGAGTGAAATATCGTAGTAGTATGATGATGATGCTAATGAATAAACAGTGATATTCGTTGGTGTCTATACTTTATCTAAGTTATTGCCTGACTGTCAATAATAATGAAGGTAAAGCGATAGCTTAATTAATTTCATTACTAATTACTAATTAAGTAGGCTTAATAAGCATTTTAGCAAGTTATGCTACCAACAAATAGAAATACACGCATATAAATGTATTATCACAAATATTTTTTGATTATGATTAACTCTTTGCAGTGGATCATTTGGCTCACCGTATCCGATTTATCGCAAAGAAAACATTTGATGAAAGTACATTCTTGGACACGTTACGGAAATTCAAACCTAGTTTAGAAGTTCGAATTCGATAAATTCATTGAAGCAAATTCTGGCATCAAAGATTTGGAAGGAATTTTAATATGTTATAAACTTGTGTTGAACTTTTTCGTGCTTGTAAGAAAATTTTAGGATTTAAATTCTTTTTAATTCTTCCCATTGTAGTGCTTTAAAAACACTTAATTCCATAAAATGTATTAATTTAGCATGAGAAGGAAAAAAGAAAGCAGATTGACAAAGCCGTGCAAACATCGATTCGATCTCCCGATGTCCCAAAAGAATCGCATATTCTCTCGGTGTATCTTTTATTCGCTTCAATTCGTTGTAGTATGTGAGGAAATATCAGAAGCATCACTGTTTGAGGGTTTCAAGGTAATAAGTTATCGTACGTAAGCCCTTAAAGTAATGATAAACATAAGACATTTTGCAGCTCAAATTCCTACGTAAATAATTTGCTTTTGAAATTAAACAGATGACTTGGAAATCCCGGTATTTCTTCAATTTGAAATGAGTAAATTGAAAAAAATAGCGGACTTCCAGCATAATTTTGCACCCGCTGAAAGGATGGAACAAAAAGAGAGAGAAAAGAAAGAATTTGATGGTAACAAATTATTTAGAAGAATAAGAACATAATGATTCTTCTCTCTACTTGAATCGCTTTCAAAACACTTAAGTTGAGTGACCCGTGTTGGCATCGTTGTGGATTAATTTATTTCGAATTTCATCTTCTCATTCCTTTTATTCTTTCGCTTATACTACGAAAACCTCCCATAACTTTCCAAATTTTGGCAAGTTGTTGCTTTCTACCTCCTGCAAATGTCAATTTACTCTCTTTATCACAATAAGATGTGTCACCAAGGTCTGGTGACATACAGTTATTCTAAAGATTTTAATTAAGGTACGGTAGTTTCAGGAAATCAAATGGCGACAAAATTAGTTTCAACTTCCAAATTTTTGCTTCAACCCACTCTACGGACAACAGTTATTCGTTGACGCCATTCACGATGATGAGTTTAGGTGACAGAGAGAATGAATACTGCAGTTTGGTTCAGGAGAAAGATTTTATTCTCTACAGGTGACAGAATCCAGAATTGAGTTAACTTAGTAATATTAACTTCATTTACTTATCTACTTTACTTGTTGACATGTTATAATTATTTTCCGGACAAAAAGATTCAAATCACAAGGGCTTCATAATAGACTGTTGAATTTTTATAGAAATCCAATTGTATATAATGCTAATTAAAATTGAACACGCATAAGAATATTACGCACTAATGACATATAAACGAGATTCATTTGCAATCGTCGAAGAAAAAACTAATACGTTAGTTCTCATTGGTCTTTACTTCCAAACTATGCTTCATAGGGATGCTATCATACGATATCACTAATCATCATGCCAAATCTGTGAAACACCTGAATTTATGCTAGATGGAAGAATTATAACTCGGGAAGCATAGGCCAAAAGTAATCTGGCCAGAATTGTCGGGTCGAGAGTCTAACACAGAAAAAGATGAAAAGCAGAAGCATCAGATAATACTTAATTTAAAGTTTTCTTTATAGTATGGTGAAGAATTTATCAGCAGCAGCAGTTCTAGGAGTGAGGCGTTGTCCACAAACATAACACATAATCATTCTATTTGCATAACTTTCTGTCAGAATTTTTCCTTCTTAACCTTTTTAATTTATTGATTTCAGTGATCTAGAATTCGTTATCATGTGAATTGCTTCAGTGGTTACGATACAGTAACAATAATCAGATACTCTGCCATGCAAAACATCCTGAGGAAAATGACAATATAATCGAAAATTCCATTTAAGAAGGTACTATATACCTATATCCGATTTAGGACTTTGTAAACTTGGAAAAAGAACTTCGAAATTTGTGAGTTAAGTTTAAAAAAACTGGAAAAAGCTAAAAAATTCGAAGTTTTTTATCAAGCTACATTCCATTTTTCTCATTCTTCTTGTCTTTCATCTTTATAGCCATTTCAGTTAGAATTTTATGCGATATTATTGGGTTGTAACATCACTCCAACCATGTCGTAATGTGCGTTCTATCAAAAGAAAAGTACCAATTAGTGAGCCTTATGGTCGTGGCGCATTTCTGATTCAGACGGTAAATATGGTTGCGCTTGTGATCTACGAAGGACCAGCTGTTCATCAGGCAGACACATACATTCAAAGTATACCTACGGAACACTTCGAATTTCTACGAAAATTTGTGAAAAAGAATGATCCAACGAAAACAGAAGATTTTTTGTGGATTCAAGATAATTATCACGTCCAAAGTAATTTCATTCTCAATGTTACAAATTTCAAATCTAATATGTTCGGCAGTTTTAATAAAATAAATTCCAATGGTCCTGAATCGAAAAACCTGAATGTATTTGAGAATCAATTTCTGAAAGTTCAAATAACAATTTTAAATATGAGAAATTTTCGAAAAAATATGAAAGAGTTTCCGTCGGCAAAACACGTCAGTTGGCAAGACGTATCTCTAAATGAACAAAAATGTTCATCGATACGGTACATCCACTATACCGATCAGTTATTCGACCATGCTTCTGTCATGAATAGTGACAGCTATTTCTTGCATCATCTATTCATCCTGTTTTAATGGTAGTCATACGGTGGCCAACGGTTACCACAATACGCCTAAAAGCTACTGACTTTCATTTTTCTGGCAGATAGTTTTGATTTCGAGCTGTAATCGAATTTAAACTTCATTTCGTTTATTAAACAAAAAGCTCAGAAATAATCAGCAAAGCCTCCCTCACTAGCTGCTTGAAAATTCATTAAAAACTTAAGATATGTAGTAACTTACTAATAAGCTATTGCACATACTTCTTGCGAATTATCGTCCGATTGTCTTATAATTTCCGTATTATTTACTAGTTAGAAAACTATGCATTTCAAACTGGAATTTATTCATTTTTCTTCCAACAAGCATTTAAAATTTAGCGAATCATTTCAATAAAATTGAAGTCGACAAAAAAATAAATCATTTTAAATAATCGCATTTTACTCATATCATTCGTCTCTCATATTGCCTTCTTACTTTATACCTTTATATATTTTCTGATCTCTTCTTCTACATTCAGAATTCAATATCGAAACCAAAAATATTCGTATCACTGATCAATTATGCATACTATTTCGAATTTCCATTAAAGATAGTGTTCCTTTTTGAGGCACTTGTTACATTTTACATTCTATTTTGTATCATTTTATTCAATCATGCAAATAGAAAAATGTATATAATAACAATCCGTCATAGTGATAATTTGATGTAAATATTACTCACAGATGGTATTATAGGTACATTAGATATCCTACACTTTCTCTATAAAACTGAAAACTTGTAGTATGAGTATATCATAAAAACATTTATTTGAAAAGGTAAACAAATAATCCTTTGAAAAGACGAGCAAAAAGTTAGCAGAAATTGTTTGATAGCAACAAAAAAGAGTAAGCGTTTTTATTTCCATGAAAATTTGTTTATATGTGAATATATATGAATGGGATTTGCAATATGAAATTAATATCTTCTCATAATTATTTCTGGAAATGTTCATCTAAACAATAAATTGGGATAATTATATGAATGAATATAGATAGTTCGGAAATATGAAGTGTGTCCTGCAATTCGATTGCAAATACTTCGGAACAAATTTATAATCATAAATGATTAGTGGATGGAATAAAAATGAAGCAATAATGTTTGCTGAAAATATTTGACAAATGATAAAAATTGAAAAAAAATGAAGCATTTAATTGTCCAAAAAATTATTTAACTGTAATAGTTATTTTAGATTTCTCAAAGACAATTATATGTTTAAATGATAATCGATATATTATGTTTGTGCGTCGTTCATTTATTGTTCGACAGGTTCAAACAATTTAATGAAGTAATTACTTCAGTATTTAAATTTCGTGTTTTCGTCTTTGCATCGTATTAATTTGTCTCTTTATCTGTGATTCCCGTAAAATGAATAATAATGGCGAGTAAAAATGATAAATAAAAAGTAAAATAACATCATGATATCCTAACAGAGATAATAGTAAATGCAATGGCACTACCAGAGTGATCATAAGTATCAGTGAATCGTATGAAATTTCATTTAACAAATGAAATTATTAAATGAATTAATTCTAAGGCTTTCTTCATCATATTCTATCAGTTGGCCATTGGAATTACGAAGTTTATCTGAAATTACGCCGGAACAGCTCGCATTTGCGATTTCGTGGTGAGCATAAATTTTTGTAAGCTGATTTATCTTGAACAGCCTGCCGTTAATTTCGAGCCTATATCCATACCAATAACAAAAGTTTCTTTATAATTGAAAATTATCACAAATTCGAAATCTCATTAAAATTCTAGAACGAAAATTGAAATTCGTATTTTTCAGATACAATTTGATTTCCTATGAAGTCCTCATGAGTAAGAACCATTTAATAGGTCAGAGATGAATTTATAATTGCACGATTTCGAAAGAGTAGTTTTCAAAACATATCCTTCTCCATGACGACATAGTAATTGAAGAAAATGCAAGAGCGCAGGTTGTCTGATATTGACTGATTTTCATTATCGAAAGTTGCGCATAGAGGATGGACAGCGGAAGATGACGGACGAGTTTGATGGCGAAGAACAAAACCCCATCAAATGTGCTGTAGTAGTGACTTTGAAATACTGGTTTCAAATTACTTTAACTAATGTAACACCAAGCATTTTAACTTTAACCCTTGAACTCTTTCGTATAATAGAAATAGAAATGGAAACATAAGTTGGAAGCTGATGAGGACGATACTGCGAGATTCAGATTCAGGTGCAAACCTGAATTTTATCCACATCAAATACGACCACCTTACAAAAAGAGTAGATAAGGTGTACATAAGTTTCTAACAGAAAATTGGTTTCAAAAGATGAAAGTTGCATATAAAAATTGATATTATTTGCGATAATTAGAGTGGAATGTAAACAGAACCAGGAAGGAGTAATTGAATTCATAAAAGATGTGGGGATTTTGGAGTTTAATGTAAATGATGCAAATAGAATTTAATTTCTAAAATATTAAAAAAGTTCGTGAAGACACAAATTTATTTTCTCTTTTTCCCATTTTGCGTTCTCATCTTTTTTCCAAACGATGTAACTGTAAAGATCAACATTTTCAGTACCTTTAAGCTTCTCATTAATTAAAAGAACAGCATAGAAAATTACAATATTTTGAAATTTCCAGAATAATCGTAGAAAATTAGTTAATCATTTAAAAGTAAGACAGCAACAACGAATTTAATAAAGACATATGCAAAATAAATTGTCCGATGCAAAAGAGTCCTTTCGAAAACTGACAACTGATTCTGTTCGACATGTGATGGTACCACCAATGAAAAGCATACTGTACCGAATATTTAGAGAATTTTGATATAACATCAAGAACAAACTTTTGGTTGCAAAACTGAGATTATTAAAGTTAGTTCATAATTGAGGGTCGAATTCAGAAAGATCTCAAAAAGCTATTGAGGAGCAATGCGTATAATTTGTAATTCACTCATCATAAAAACAGAAGTTACGATTAAAATATACAGATGAACAAATTTATTTTCTCTTTTACGCGCATAAAAAGATCATTTGAATGTACCCGTTTCAAAATGAAAAGTGGTCCGTGGAAAAAAATTCTCGGATTGAACCGAGAATTTCATACAATTTCGCAAATCAACCAAATCTTGGTTTTATGTATGAATCCATTTCAGCGATAATACGATCCAGTTCTCTGTTTATAAATTTATTCCTGTAAATGTTTTATTTCAATCAGTAGGAAGATAAGCCAACTCGTAATGCTGTAATTGAGGGCTTCTAAACAAAGTGACTTGAAATTTACTTGGAAAAATTCAGACAGACAAAGAAATGAATTAAACTAAGAAAAATTTAATTTAATTTTTCTAGAGGTAAATTTTTGCATTCTGAAAAGTTGTGAATGCTTATACCGATGATTTTTCCGAAAAGCTGTTTTCCATTTCTGAAGCATTTGCCTATGAAGAATATCAATTTTTCCGCCTTTCCGAATTCGATATCGGGCTCTGAATCACAATTGAATGAATCAGTTTATAATTATGAAAAGCAATTCATATGAATTTTTTTATCTTGTAGCTCTTCATTTTGTAAATAGATTTCTTTAAATTTCTAGAAGTTAAAAATCTCTAAAACTTTTTCTTCCCAGGAAGTTCTTTCTGTAAAAATCAAAGTACTTAAAAAAGCAAATTTCTATTTCTACATAGCATTTCAAGTGACACATTAGATTTAGTCAGTCTCATGCACTTATTTCGTGTAGTATTAATCGGATTCTGATTTTAAGAAGGCGCTTATTTTGCTTTCGAAAAGTTTTAACACAATTTTTAATAGTTCTTTGAAGATTTAGTAAGAAGTTCATAAGACTTCGACTTACTTTCCTGGTAATTTGCTGGACACTAAGAGAAACATGAAGAAAAGAAGAAACAGCTCGTGACGCATATTATTATAACAAATTGCAATATATCTGAAATTTAATGAAATTAGCAAAAATTATTTAAGTAAATTTATTTCATGTTTGATAGATTATAACCGGAACCATTTAAATTAAAATCATTATCTGTATTTTGCAACAAATTAAAAGAAGCATGGAGGTTTTAATTTCAGTGTTATTTCTATTTCAATTTTCTCGTATGGAATGAAAAGTTTTGAATTGAAAAAAGCAAGGGAACCAAGTCAGAATAAAACAAAAAGTTGAAAAAGAGAAATGATTCGTTTTAGTCTGCTTACCGCGTCGAAGTTTACTTCAGCATTCAAGAAATTTTATATGAAGAAATGATTAGTGAACTGTTGTTTAGTTAAATTTATTATTTTTGAAATGTGAAAATTTATCGGAATTTATCAAGATTGTTTGTGTTAAAGAGCAGATGATCCGTCTGGATTGCGAACTAAGCACTGATAACATATGGGCAGCAGACTAAAATATCTACAACAGTAAAAATGTAATTTTTTAAGAAGGACAAGTAAGAAAGAGACCAATTAATTTCTAACTTGAATTAGTGCCAAAGTAACAGATTATCACAGTCATCCCAACTTACCAACAGTTATTTGTTGGAAAATATGTTTTCAAAATGTTGTAAAATTTGGAAAATTTTCGAATTGAAAAAAAAAAATTACTTTCTTAATTGAACTTTCCTTGATTTTGAGATTCTATGATAGTTTTACATCGTGTAGTCTCTCAACTTTTGTGTAACATATATTTTTACGGATAAAGAAACAAAAGTGAGATTCATGAATGGATTGTGAAGAAATAAATGGAAAAATAATTATCGTTTTGTAATCATTCTTATAAAATAATTTGCCGGTAATTTTTTCAGCAATGATCATTATAGTATAATCTGCAAAGAATACCTAGTATATAATAACGTAAGCACCGGAATAAATGATAACTTGTATGAAACAAAGTTACTGTTGATATCAACTAAAAAACATAAACGAAAAAACAAGATTTGAAATGAAATTTATTTTTTGAATTGAAAATTGTTGGTCTTGATTCTCTTTTTTTTATTGACCTGACTCATCTAATGTTTTTTGCATGATATGATTTCTCGACTAAGTAGGGTCACTTTGCTTGTCTCAATGAAGTTCAAGGAATTTGTATTTAAATTCAAACATTTAAAGTTGGAATTTCAATCATATTATATTGCGTATTCATAAATGCTCAGAAATTAAATGTCGATGTCAAATAGAAAACAGAAAAGATATGTTACCCAGCACTGTTTGCAATGGAATATGACCATTGTATAGGGCGAAGTTGACCTTCTTCGCATTTTTTATGTTAATGAATACTTCGCTTCAATTATCCTGATTCTCTTATATGAATATTAATTATTTTATTCAATTTCCTGTTCTTTTTTTTAAATAAATATCCTAAAAATTTTTATTTTGAAAGCAATTGCCCAAATACTGCCGTTTCCTTAGTCCGTTGATGAAAGAAAACCCAGTTTTCTGAAGAGTCATTAAATAAATGGTGTACTAGAAAGCGGATGACTCGTATTCCTTTCATAGCTGAAGTATTTTACGCAAAGGGAAAGATGAACAAATTAAACATTTAATTAAATTTTCTAAAATCAGACAGAACGGTTATTCAGGTCTAAAAATAAATCTTTTAGTTTCAATCTAGCACTGAGATAACGCATATACTGTATTTTCAATCGATGTGTTTCAGATTCCCGACTGTCTCTTAAAGACATAACTAAATTATTCTTCAGTTACAGCTAAGTTAGTTTTTGCAATATAACCCAAGAAATTACAGTGAAGGGGATGAAAAAATCGACAAAGAAAAAGACGAAGGTTATTAAGAACGAATTCTGAAAATATTAAAATAATTAGAAAATAGAAATAGAATTTTTCGTGAAGCATGAGAGAAGATTTAGAGGTAAAAGTAATTTGTGACATAATGGGGATCATTGATCATCTCCAGAGCAGCAGTACTTCTCATTGTCCTTAAGACATTATTTCTTATCATTGAATTAAAAATTCCCACAAAAAAAAAAAAACATAGAAAGAACAAACAGTAATTTTCATGTCTAAAGAATAAAATAAGAAAAAGAATAATCGAATTCAGCAAACGAAATACGAGTTTTAATTTTAAAAAAGTAAAGGACGCCAAACAGTCGAATGCATAATTATCTGTCATTTCATGGATAACATCAACATGAATTTCGCAAGTTTGAGAAGCTTACCAATAGCAAGTTTGAGTTGCTATGGAAAACTTAGGAAATGATTCTCATCTTCAGACATTAAGATGTTACAAGAAGACACTACAGCAGTATCCGTTACATCAGATATGCGATGTTTAATGGCCTCACAGTCCTATGGAAAGTTTTGAGTGTAAGTTATAAGCAATAATTACTGCAATAAAAATGCTTCTAGTAACGTGCTAACGTATTAAATTATAGATCAAATTAGTGAATTCCGATTTTCAGTATTCAATGGTTGCAATGTCAAAGAGCATAAGTTAATGTATCGTTCCCGTAGGAACGAAAAAAATTCTTGTAAATGAAATGAAATATACCTAACCTGAGAAAAAATGAAATATAAATAACAGTGCTGATGGAAAGCAAGTTTAATAATGATTTAAGAAAGTTCGGCTGAACTAATTTCATTTTGTTTCAGCAGACTGTCTCGTACAATTTAAAATCATCGCTTATCCGCCGACTAATCACTACAACAATTACTACTCTTACTAGTACTGCCGGCCTCCCACTTCCTGTCTCATCACTTCAATCACCAGAAATTGTCACTACACTTTTAAATTACTTAAAGAAAAATTAATGTACATTTAATCAACAAAAATGCACGTGGTACGATGATTTTTTCCCCTCACTAGGGTGACAAACTATGAGAACTGCTGAATCATTTGGATTGTTCTCATGAAGTTCATCGAAAGATAAAGTGCTGAAAGGAACCGTTCATTCTCTATCCGGATCAAAATCCAGTCATATTATATATCTGTTATGATTGCGTTATTTTGGGAAAAAATTTCGTCAAATTTAAATAATGTATTTAGAGCAATAACGCAAAAAGTTCTACTTCAGCATTCGTACATTTGTCGCAGTTTCGCATTTCATAACTGTGATGATTATTTTTCATCTCCATTAGTTCACTTATAAGGTTTACGAAGGGATTTCTCAAAAAAAAATAATATTGCCTTACTTTCTGCTTAATCTAATTTATGTTCAAAATGCAGCTCAAACTGAAAGGCTAAGTCAAACTTGCACGTTACATTCATTACTTCGCATTTGCTTCTGAGTGTTGAATTTTAACAAACTTGGTAAAAATATAAATCTACTTATTTAGTGCCATGTTCTCCTATTCACTAAAAAAATTAAGTAGCCTTTGTCAGAATAACTCTATGAACTTCCTTCCTAAAGTATTGTCCTAATCCGTTCCTCACCGAGAAGTTATTCATCCACTATAATACTGACTGATTCATTCAACATCTGTTTGCATGTTTTTAAATTTAAAAAATAATTTGTGGTTTCTCGAATAATTTGAAGAAGAATTATTTGGTAAAAATTAATTGAAAAAGAATTATATCAGCAAGTAGCGCTAAATCATAGAAGTGGAATACATTTTTACCTAACTCTAATATCTATATGGTGTTGGCATTAGTAAACCTATTACTAATTTGCAATATGTCAACTATAGTTGTCGCCTATGTCATTTCCCTTATATTTCTTCATACTGCCTTTTGTTATACAAATTGTGCATAAGCAAATAACTTACAAATAACATAATAATCAACAGGAAGCTAAATTACTGGAAACTAATTCATTCATTATCATACTTTTCAAATATGCAACATTAGGTTTGATGTGCGGATAACATGATCATGTAAGCGGGAATTTCAAAAACTAACTGAAATTTTGAAATTATAATTTAGTATGCTGAATGAATTCGTGTGATGTATAAATACCGTGTAACTACCTACCACCTGCTTCACATTTCCCCTACCCTCAGGGTATTTCCACTATGAGCGGAGGAAAATAAAATACTGGATTGAAAATGCCGTTTAAAATATTTCAGAAACTGTTCTGATATGAAAAAATTGATCAAAGGCGGAGTCAAAACTATGTCCAACATGAAAAAAATCATTTTCAAGAAGAACAACAAAAAAGTAAACGTTAAAGAAACTTATGTCATTGGAAGTATGAGTCATCGGTCGCGCGTAGCGTTGTGTCATTCATTTATTTTTTAACAAAATTTTTGTAAAATTTGATTAAAATTCCAAAATAATCTGCTGGATAAATAAATGAATGAGCATAAAAGGAATTTTTTTTAACGCTTTGTGTTTTTCTATTTACAATTACAATAACTTTTCAAATTTCATTAAATTTGCTTCATTATCCATTTCATATGTGATTTGTAGCATTTGTACAATTCAAGAAATGTACATACAAGTCCTATTAGTTGCGTAGACATATAACTAGAAATGGATATTTCAGATAGTGGATGTTCCCTGAAAATATAAATTTTTCTGAACTTAATTGATCAGTGGGTTCGTTTTAATTCATCGGAATTAATCCAATTCTATTGATTTCTTTAAAAAATGAAATTTATTATCTTTAGTAAACAAATGAATTCTAAACTAAGGATATTTTAAACACGATATTTGAGGAAGAGAGAATGAATCGGAGAAAATGATTTAACGGTTCATTTCTTCCTTATCAGACATCTACGTCTTAGGACGGAAGCCGAATTTCGAATAACATGCATCTCTGATCCATTCATACGCTTCAGTTCATTTGTTTTCTGAACTGGTCGATAAACTGTATTGACTGTTGGTCGAGCTGATCAATCAACAACTCAATCATCAACAGTATCAATTCTTCAACCAACTCTCATCGAGGAGTTATTACGACATTTGTACTTGAAACTTCATAAATAACTGCGAAAAGCTGAGAATTTTTCAGCTCACAAAAATAATAGATAGAAACAAAAGCTTAGAATTAATATAACCTCTTTTGAGGTCCTTTGATTTGACCTCAAAATGTATTCCATATAAAAAGAGAAATTTGGAGACAAAGGTAATGAATAATCGTCGGCAGTAACTTATCATTCCCTATTCCATAACATTAAAATTAAGAAAAATTTCGGAAATTTTGTAAGAGTTGCAATGTATGAATCCAACTAATTGTGTAACCAGATCAAATTATTGGCTGGAATGTTTGATGATAGGAAGTTTTCGATAACAATGAGGGCGAGGAAGAAGTTTGAAGAGAAATGTTTGTTTCAAGAAATTGCGGAAAGGGTCAAGGAAAATTGGGAAAGAATAGCACTGAAAGAAGAGATGAAGAATTTCTGCATAAAAGATAAAATATGAAAGAAATATTTTCTCATATGGTTTAACTGAATCCCGTTTTTTTGTAAAATTTATTCCCTGACCTAAAGAATAATGGAATTAATATGGTGATAAACTAAGAGAATGAGAAATTTGCATAGGTTGAATGGGAGAGAAAACTTGTGAACTGTTCACTGGAAAAGTATGACTTGATGAGAAAGAGATTTTCCTTTTTATAAATACTCAAAAACTGGTTCTCATTGGAGTTTATATCTAAATTATATATACCTGTGTATGCTTTATATAGTTTGCTAGTGTCGAAGATGATAGCAAAATTTGTCTGATTTTCCAACATTTCTCTGACCTTTAATTACCCTGACACATCTTCAAACATTAATCATTTCAAATTAGCGCTGTAGGTCATTTTTTTTAGTTAGCAAATTGTTAAGAGCTTAATCTAATTAACATACCAATAATGAGACAACTCGTTTTTGTCAAATCACTGTTTTTGAATCATTCATTTCACCCGTTGAATAAGCCAAGTCAGCAGAAATTGTCGGATTTTCTCTAGAAAATGTACACTCATGTATACTATCTGAAGTTTCGATTATGTCCAAACACCGGCAAGATCTAAAATTTTGGAAAAAACCACTACAATTGCATTTGTTTATTACCTACAAGAAAACCATTGAATAAAATAAATTGGAAAAATAAAATCGTCCCTTTGCAAATTCCGTACAAACCAAAATTGTCGAGATGGAGAAGTAAGTGTTTATTGAGTTTTAATAGTAAGATCAGTCTTCAGGACTCACCGGACCAAGTATAAGGTAGTGTCCAACTTTTGTGAAAGTCCATGAACTAGGATGTTATTTTTGGAATACTAAACCATCGCAGATAAGATAGACTATATTTTCCAGTAGTTACTTGATATCTATGACTTGAATCTTTCATGTACTGCATTCGGTACGGCAATATTTTGGTTTTTCAAAGTGTCGAAATTTTTGAGGAGCAAAATGTTAGAGAATATCGAAAAAACAGTTACACATATATCCTATAATGAGGGTTACAAAGAGGAAAGATGGAAGCGTATAACTTCTTTAATAAGCCACTAATTAAGAATTTAGCTAATTTTCTTAAATATATCAAAAGCAATACTGCTTTTAAGATATACGGTCCTAAGCTTTCAGAAATCAACTGCTATGAAGTCATGTAGAGATCGGTTATATTTTATATTTAAAATAAGAACGTCTAGCGGCTCCAAAAATATATGGCTTTATAGGAAGGTCGATGAGTGAAAAACTAAATAATTTTTCCGACCACCTTCGATGTCAAACATGTCCACTTGCAAAATCTCGAGTCCTCAAATTTTTGAATAGAAATGGAAATGTTTTTGCCTTGGCACATTTATATAAAATAATCTTATACTTATCTATATATAATATAAATTCAGATTTTAATACAATAAAAAGTTGTCGTTGTCTCGCTATGTTTCTGCGGACACCTAGATGGAAAATAAATATTTTAGCACCGGAAATGTAATGACATGTCATCCTTTTGCAGCTCATCGATCATTTTTTCAGTCACTTTTTCTTCTCACTTTGCAAAATTTAGTACATAAAATTCCTTGTTCATCAATCATTCAAATAGCAAAATAATGTTCTTAAAAACACATTTCATTCCACATGCATTTATATCGTCTGTTTGCCTTTTCCTGTTCGTGTGTTTCTGTTTTATGTAATGAAAATTAATAATAATTAGTCTTCCAAATTAATATCTTAGTTTTTATCAAAGAATTATAAAACAAAAGGGTAGGGATGAAATGCATAATAAAAGGATCAAAACATGTTCATAAAGTTATCAAAATTATTACAACACAAATTTTCAGTGAAATCCTCTTCATTCGTTGCTAAATTTTCCATCTCTTTTAATCAAATTTATTCGGCAAACACGATAACATTATCAGTTTTCAAATTATAAGTGATAATTGTCATCCATTACGTAAAACAATGCTCATTGCTCATCTTCGTTTTGTTGCTGGAACAAGTTTCCCAATAAAATCAAGTGATTTATAAAAAATTTTTGAGAAATAAGAAACAGGATGAAGTTGAGAAAAGCGGAGTTACATAAGAAAAAGATAGTCATTTCGCTCACATTTGGTATGTTATAAATTTTGAATTTTATGAAGGATGGATGAAGACCGTTGAAGAACGGAAAAATGATCAAATACTTGAATGAAACTTGATCTGCCGACATTCTTTTACAGCATGCAATGAATCGGCTGCTATTTTGAACTTGAAACCCAATTAGTGGAATAATTATATGAATTAAAGAACTATTAGGAATGCAGAAAACTCTCTTAGAGATATTATTCTATGGTAATGCAACTATTACCATAAAAGAGTTTAGTAATGCATGTACTTTTGATCGAATATTTTCGCAGTAAGCAAACGACTTCATCAATATCAACATCAGTTAACTAGTCGATGACGAAACATAGCTGTAATAATTTTGCAAATTCTTTCGATCTAAAAGTGGTTTTTTTAAAGGTCAACCCAGGTTGCTATCCATATTTGATATCACTTTTGTTAGAAATAATTCTGCACATAAAGTCACAATAATTTTAAAAACTACATTTTCAAACAAAAAGGAATTTGCGAAATCATAAATTTAAGTCCAAAAATTCTTAAACTCCAAAATTGAATAAAATTGAAAGGATGGATGAAGACCGCTGAAGGACGGAAAAATAATGAAATACTTAAATGAAATTTGATGAAAGCAGCTTTAAAAAATGGAAGAAAAAAAGGAAAACGAAAAAATAGAAGTTTTCACTTTTCAAAAATTTCGTAATTCACGGCTGACGAGATCTCCCTATACTTACTTCATCTTTAGACAGATCTATCGACTGAATAGAAAAATAATTTTCGGGACTTTGGCTTGAAATCTCAATTCAAACAAAACGCCTGCAACTTGATAGGTTGGAAACGGATCCTAATAACTGCATTTCCTGTTAAGGCGGATTTATTGATTATTTCAGGAGTCATTTATTTATTAAGTATGCAGAATTTATTTGTTAAACCTGAACAGCCTAATGTTAGTGGTCTCATATTCACACCAGCAAGCGGTATTGCTAGTTCGGCATTATCAAAGTACTTTGGACAGGTTTTGTTAAATACCGATAAGCGGCAAAAGTTGGAAAAGGTAAAAGCAGACCCATCTGTTTTCGTAAATATTTGACTTTGAAATTTGAAAACCTTTCTTATTATTATAGTTGGATGGAGTCTAAAATTCCCACATAAAAAGTGCAGTGATAATGCTAAGTTTTTCCCGTAAAACTACTTCCCAGACAGTAATCTAATTAGCACGAAGCTTGAAAGACTTGACTTATATTCTTACCGAGGTGATGCATTGAAGCAAATAATTTGCATGTAAAAAGAATTGGATCAGCCAGTTGGAAAATCAGAGTCAAAGTAACAATGATAAGGCATGCCATTAGCAAGAGGAAGTTTTCATAGAGTTACAGTAAGCATGAATAGCAGGAAATCATTAAAAAAATAACGACAAGAATGAGATGGAAGATGAACAGTTAAATTCTATTCACATTAATATGATTAACTTTAAGATATATGTAAGCTTCCCTTTCAAACATGCTTATATTTAACAGAACATATTATTCAAATCAGATATCCATAAAAAATTTTGCTCCAGAAATGCATTCGATGGGGATTTGGAAAAAAAAAAAAAAAAAACTGATTAAACTTAAAATAGAATAAGAAAATAGCAGTGCATTCTTTTTTTGGAATCAATAAGTCAACATATCGAACATGTTCTTAAACGTACACTAGAGATATTTCGCATAGAATTGTGGGTCGTACAGGTAATCCAAGTGACATAATATTCAGATTTAATTATAATAAAAAGCGAGACTAGATTAGCAAAGGATTAATTTTCTTAAGTTTCAGGATATTTACCGCTCTATACTGTCTTCGAAAATAAAATTAACCTTGATTAGGATGTTTTCAACAATAACTTTACACCACTTAAGCTTTATCTTGATTCCAGAATGTTTCTAATCATCGCATGTTCATTCAATTTCACACTATAGTGCTTTAAAATCCAAACTAATGTTGTAATGAAAAAAATCCATACGGAGATTTTATTTTTTGTAATCAAGCATCAACTTTTTAACTTCCAAGATTTCACAGACTTCATAAAGTTAATTCAAATTTGTAACATATCAAGAATGTGAAGCCATGACACAAAGATGTCTAGAGGAAATCTGTGGATTAAATACGGATAATATATATGCAGAACAACCATGTTCTCTTAAAAAGAATAAACGATCCAACAAAATAAACATTTCCAACGGTGTCTGCATCATCGTTTGCAGCAGCTGAAAAAATTTATCATAAAAAGAGACGCAGGATAAGAGTAGAAGATTCAAAAAGTTCAAAAAAACTCCCTTACTGTAACTACAAGAAAACTGCATACTACCATAAGGTTAACGTTTCTTTAACATGCTATTTTAGTTTTTAAGATTGTGAACTGCTGCCTCTTAATAATTAATAGTAATAAACAAGTAGAAAAGCAAACGTACAAAAAAACAAACGCGTAAATCAATAAAATATTCTAAGACCTTAAGTTGCCATGTACTAACCGTAAAAGGTTCAACATATGCAAAATACGGTTCTTGGTCGACGTAAATCATCCTGTATAGCTGGTCAATTTGTGAAACACTATTTCTATCCATTCCCAGTTGAGATGCTAACTTAACTCCGGTATCTTTCACGTCTTCGAGATGATAATTAAGTTTGCGACATGCAAATGGTGGTAAGTCTAAAGTAAAATGCACTAATGCACTGGAATTAGACAAATTTATTCGAAAAACAAACTTTTTAGAATTTCAATATTCATCGGTACCTATATATCCGTAAAATTCCATGAGAAAAGTGAGATTAAAATTAATTGAAAGTTAACGAAATTAGGATCCATCCATTGAATTTATAGAAAATAAAAAATTGTATTCATTTACTGATTAAACTGACATAAAAAATAAGACTGAAACAAAATTAAAGTTGAAACTTCAGTTTTTTAAGTTTTAATGAATTTTAAATTGAAATTCGTCGGATATTAGCAAAAACTAAACACAATTATTTTGACTGAATCCCTCCTGTCAATTTGTACATAAATTCAGTTTACTAATTCGCTATGAACTGAATATTGCTTGTTCAGCAAATTTAACTTTACTTCTTTACTTATGAATTCACAAATTTAACACTGGGATAGAAAAAGAAAGCACATAGAAAGAAAAATTTTCAATCTGGAAACAGAAGCTTAATTTAGAAAAGTTAAAACATTACCCTTGTGTTTATCGTATAGGCATTCCAATAAAGCTCGACTGATAAAATTTTTTGTATGCTTTTCCCGATCTTTATCAGAACTTGGCCAACTGCAACATTCTAGACATGGAAGAATGAACAAAATGGTACCAGAAGTTACACACGATGTTTAGAAACAATGATTATAATATCCAGATTTTTTCCACTAACTTGGAAATGTGCTTTTGACATGCCAATCTCAGCGCACTCACTGGCAACACTTCACAGGAAATAGATCGTTTTTTTATTTCGTTGCTCATTATCCAATGAAACATTTCCTTTTCTAAACAGGTTACATTAAATCTTAATATACATATATATATATATATATATATATATATATATATATATTGCACAAAGTTTTTTTTTTTACGATTTCTTTATCAATGAAAGATTTCAAACTTATATGGCAAAGTTATCAAAAAGAAATATGACGTTGGATGAACTCACTTAAATTCGACATTTTATGATAACAACATGGAATGGTAAAGATAAGTGGAACTCGATTATGATCCAACTTGCAGAAGTGACGTAAGAGTGTTGGTTGGAGATCGCCACATCCATGCAATGAAACTACTGCAGTTCGGTCATGCTGGAATAACAATGATAAGTTCAAAATAACACATTAAAAAGTCATCAGTTATTAACTTCCTATTCGATTTACTCTGAGGTTTTTGCTATAAAGCCATTTAAACTAACACGGATGCAAATGCGATTGCATGTTTAATATTTTACTCGTAAAACCTCTGCCAGATTAAAAAATTGCATCACCAGTAATTAAAGTTGGAAGCAAAATTCAAACCTCATCTCCCGAAAGGAATTCTAACAGTTTTTGATCTTCCGTGCCATCACAAATGATAGTCAAGCAAATAATTTTGGCGTACGCTGTAACCAGAGATGGAAACAAAAATTATTTATAGTGGAAACTGTAGAAAGTGTATTTCAGATTTACTGCACTTTAAAACGATAAATATCATTTCATTACTCACCACAGGATTTTCTGGCACGTCGGCAAAACTTCTCGTTACAGTCAATCCCAACAACTTTGCAGTGCCGTGATAACTCATTGACCAGATGTCCCTGAACATTCTTCAGTTATCAAATACTCTTACACGGAAAGCTTTAAACTTTAGGAAATCCGAAAATTTTAGATTAAACTCCATTTCGAAAATTCTAGACAGGTCAGCAATATCGCTATGACTACCTGTTCAGTTATAAGCTGATTGTTTCGTTTGGAATATCAGTTCGAATTAAAGAATGAAATTTACGATAAGTGGTCTCTGTGTAAAAAACTTACCACTCCGCATCCAACATCTACGATTCGATTAATACCATAAAGTTTACAGTATATCATAAGCAAAACTGTGAAATTTTCAACTTCATGGCGTTTTTTTGTAGTCATAGAAGTATTCCCTTGGATCATCGGTGTCGCAAACTGCGACAAATTACCAGGCAAAACTGCTGCCAAACAAGAATTGAATAGATGTGTAAATATTTCATTACTGGCAGCATGAAATTCGAGCAAAGTCTCAGGACAGTACTGAAATCGGATAAGAGAAACGAACTAAGCTAAAACTTCTAGGTTTTCATGATATCCTCATACTTGGTGTCTTTCCTTGTACCACTACAATCATCCACAACCTGCTTCTCGCTCACTTAAGAACGCGGGAACCTCAAAGTTTGTTCTTGACCTTAGGAATTCGAGATTTCTGTAATGATGCAAATGATGTAAGTTACAAAAACGTCCAAACTTCCGTATTTACCATTGAACTCCATCATTCCTCATCTCAGTCACAATGAGAATGCTCAGAAGGTTTTCTTAGTCAAGTATTGCATGATTCTGCAATAATCTAAAATGATAAGCGTGAAACTTCTCACCATGTGTCCTGATAGCCAAAGGCAGAAGTAAATTCACTCATTTGAAGTGAATTTAGAAGAATATTCATAATTGATTATTGAATAAATGCACGAACTTACTGGCGTCGGTTTCTGGAACGGAAACGAATTGAGTTCTTCGTTGCTTAATTTTTCTAGATACTGTAGCCACTGGAATAAACTACATTTGAGATTTAAAATGAGTTAATGTACATTACGAAAAAAACATATCGATATTCTCCGTCCTTATTGCTTTGTTTATTTCCGAATATCAGTGTTGCAAAAACACCACACGGAGTAATCAAATTGTTTGGTATTCAATGAAAACTATTTCTGAAGCACTGGAAGGATTTTACTAATAAGTCTGAATTCTATTAATACTGCTGGAAAGAGATGATTGGACAAGATAAGAAGTCTTACATTGCGCGGTATACGTTCCCACAAATTGTCTGATAAAAACTTGATGTTTGGGCAGTCATATAAAAATTTGTGTTTCAGAATGAAATCCACAATATGCGAAAGTAAATCAGCATCAGTCCAACTTTCTTCTTTCATCCTTCGATCATATTGCCATTGCTCGTTCCAGCTCTTATAAGTCACTTCCGGAATGGGAAAGTGACAACGAAATAGCTGAAGGCCTTTGAAAATGAATGATCCCCACAAAAATATAACCTCACGCTGTGACCTACATTAATATGATCATAGTGCAGCTTGTACGTTTTGCGTCTTCGTCCTATCCCTGCTGCAACTTAAATTGCATGAAATGGAGAAAAAAATCTAAATTCGTCTTAACGACATACTGTTTAAAGTAGAAATATACAATATAAAAAGTGTTACAGTTTTTATTCGTAAAAAACAACAGTTTGCACGAGTTATAACAACTTTAGTATTTCCTAGAAATCAATTTTACGGCTTACCCTAAATGAACGCTTTAAGAAACTAAGATTCAAGGGAATGAATAATAAGTGATAGATGATGAGGTAAAAGGCAATCAAGAATTGCAAGAAATATCGAAGGTAAGGAAAAAAAATTAAAAATTATATGAGAGAAATTATGAAAATTAAGGATCAGAGATTGACAGAAAAGGGAGAATCAAAATATCTGAAAAGCACCGAATATCAGTAATGATTAACAATATGAAAGTTACAGTGATGACGCAATAATGGCAAAAATCACTTTAATACCAGCAGTAATATTACTTGAAATGAGAATCGGCAGAAGAGACTCATATCACACAAGCTGTAGCTTGGCAGCAACAAGCCATTAAATTAAGAGACATTAGAATACAGATAACATATTTACTAACATCAGCGTAACTTTGAAATGTGTAATTCAGCTACCCAGTAGAACAAAACTTTTTACTGATCATGAGACATATAATTTGTAAAAGCAAAACATTATGAAAGACTAATCATGATGAATGACTGACCATATTCCATTGAGTGATGTGAATCTTGGGTCCAGCTTGGGTATAAAATGCGGAAACTTCTTCGAAGAATTATAACCAAAACTATCAAACAAGCGCCTGTTCAGTAACTCAATTCTAAAATTACAATGTGATATACATTTCAAGTGCCTACCCCATACCTCAGAAACTCCATTGATAAATAAAGACATCGGAATATTTAACAAGTTGAGTACAAGATCAGTTCTTGAATCTCACTTGGAGACAACCAAAATTACGACTAAAAAACCGAATCCATGTAAAAACAATGATGCAAAAAAACAACTAACTTATTTCCTGTAAGCCCAACAAGGAATTTCCAGTAGCCTTCCCTGAGAGTTTGAGGTTCGATTACTGCATTCCACGCAATATAACCCGTCGAAAGAGCATAAAGGATTATATCTCCATAAGGTATCACCAGGTTTTTATAGTATGAAAAGAAGAAGCCCTGAAATATTTGGAAAAATAGAGTTTTGTTCTCCCACTATAATTAACTGAGACTTCTTTTAACAGCAAAAGAAAGCGAAAAAAAAGAAAAACCAACCTCTATAAATTTCCAAAAGACATACATTGCAATTGAAATATTAGGATAAAAAAATAATGATAAAGCACCTATTGCACCACAAAGAGATAACGGTGAAGCCTGATTTGTATACCAACTATAGCCACATCGTGAAACCTGAAGTGAGATTGACAACCATAAAACAGATAACCGTCAAGATCACCCAAACTATCCACCATTCATTAAATTGTATCACCTCCCACCAATATAATTTGCAGAACTTCATGCAGAACTAAGCAACGGTCAGACGATGTTAGCCGACACATTTGATGCAGAACTAAGCAACGGTCAGACGATGTTAGCCGATGACAGTGTCTTTTCGAATTAATGAAAGTTTCCAAGCCCATATTTAAAGATTCATTAAACCGTAACTTCCTGCTTCAAATATCCATGCTCCGTTTCTGGAACAAGACACATACAAAGAAGTAGAGTTTTTGATCGAGAAACATAAAATTCAAATATTGAGGAGAGATGAAACAAATTATGTTTGATCAAAAAAGAAAATGGCAACAAAGTAAAAAATGAACTAATTCAGCACTTGAAACAATAACGCCAGAAATCCATAAAATAGTGGTAGGCGCAAAGTTCGAAGCCTCAGAATACGTCCGATAGACGCAGCTGGCTGATGTATGATTTCTTTTCCAGTTTTCAAAATCACCATACAAACGCTCCAAATTAGAGCTTGAGAAAAATTGTTGAGAAACACCTAGAAATGATTAGTACACTGATGATATAATGAGAACTGCTTTACAAACTCTTAGATCTGACTTTTGCACCACAACATGAGGAAATCTGCTGACTACGAAAGTTGTATGACAAGTCATACAGTATTGGTGATAATATATATCATTCTTTTTTTCTTCTCTTCCAATTCCTATATGTTTTTTTTTTTTTTTTTTATTTTGATCCCTTCCTCCTATAGATACCTGATTTCCCATCGTTGAAATACCTAATCAACTCTTAGATCTTGATTCAGAAACTGGATAATGGGATTTGTAAACCCTGATTTCTCATTCACAAATGATGCATCTTATTTTAATATAGTTGAATGAGTTTCCTGCACGCGTGTTAAAAGTTCATATTTGGGAGAGAAACAATATGAAACTAATTTCGTCATAAATAAAAGTCTTGTGATGAATGAGCAGATATACGTGGAAAGAGCAGTTAGTTCACGGAACAAAATAACATTTATGAAGAACTACTACTTGCCTCAATAAATCTGCTAATGCATGAATGTCGGTGTCGGCACAATGGATGTTTTGCATATTTTTGTCGTAACATTAGCAAAGCAGTTCCAATTGGAGAATATACCCTTTGAATCATTTTCTGAGAAAATAATTCTTTCGTTTCATCCATCAATAAAACATATCTGCAAAGTGGAAAAAAAAGCTGAATAAATGATATCCTATTTCTACAGAAAATATTCTTGAATAAATTCCCATACAAATCTAAGAAAAAATAGGAGGTCTTGATCAACACAATTGTAATTTCTAAAACATCCGGAAATACCTTTTCCCATTTATCGAACAACACGTAGTCTAAAGCCGTCAAAAAAAAAAAAAAAAAAAAAAAAAAACTTAATATTCTTTTTTTTTTTTTTGTTTATTATTGTGAATTAAGAAATGGCTACCCACTATTCCTATGTTCTTTTTTGTATATTAAATACTATCGTAAATGACAAAATTTGAATTGCTTCTTTTCCGTAAAAGTCTAACATCTTTATATAAATGTGAGGTAGATGATGGAATAATATGGAAAACAAGTCATTCCATATCAGGGAATTTATATCTCATATTGATTTTGCCCAGATTGTGAGCGGAAGCTTCCATTTCATTTACAAACTTCGCTGTCTGTCCGGGCAACTGAATGTTTAATTGAAATTGTTGAACATTGCAGGAGATCGAACCTGACACTTCACTGCTGATATACTGCAACAAACATCTCGCAATACATCATACGTTGGCTCAGATACCACAACGGTTAGTGCTGAGATGTGAAGTATTCACTTAATGAATAAAACATACTCGATAGATTTCCTTAAATTCGTGTGAAGTTTATCCTTACAATATAAATGAAGTAATCCTGCAAGCCCAATTCCGAATACAATCACCGCACCATTCGGCACATATTTCAGATAACCGTGATTGACTAATTGATGATAAGCTGTTTCTGATGCCTGCAAGAGCAATGCTTCCTTATTAAAAGCTATCGAAGAAGAGGAAAAACATGAGGATAAATCAACAAAGAAGCATGCTAAAATTATTGGCGCTATTGCATTCTTAGTCATTCAAACTGTTTTCCATTACATGTATCAAACAACTGAACACAGAAAATGGAGTCGAGAAATATCTATACGTGCAATATTTAAGCGGTGGGAAAGAAAAATACAGCACGGGTTATAAGTGCTAATATATGGCAAATGCTTTAATGATACAAAATAGTCGGCTACTTAATCCCTTAATCTAAACTAGTTTTCAATCCCCATTTTCTAAAAACCATACCTCACAAAGAACATTTATCTCTCGCATTCCTCATCCATACTAAATACATGAATTTATCGTAAAATTAACGGGGTGTTGTGTGAAGGAAGAACTTACAACTGCCCAAATTTGTCTTATAAACTCCTTCCCGTCTCTCATATCTTCCTAAAAAAGGATAAATCAAAACCAATACTACAGTGAAGTTTTAGCAGACCAAGTTCGTTAGATACAAAGCTAGCAGTGGCCTCCTCCTTCGATTTTCGATCAAAATCGCAAGCAGTGCAGAAATCATCCCACTCATAAAACCAAGTGTTGGAACGGTGAAGAATCCAAATATTTTCCTACAATTGTACAAGGAAGTACCTATTCAGCAACGATGACAATAATAACAAGTTTCAAAATAAAAAATGTAATGAAATGCAACTTCCGACGAACCTCAACTGACACGTCAGCCAAAGGAAAATAATTAAATTAGTCGTTAAGAAAAAAGAAGATCGAATTGAATCAGTTAATATTTTACGCCAACGAACTTGTCGTACATCCTTTTCCGAAAAGATGTTGGTCAACTGAAAATAATCCCTACACTAGAAAAGAATTGAATCTGAAACAACCTAATTTATTACTTATTTGCCTTTCAAAAGTTCAACATGTTTTCTCCTAAATTTTTTGTCCTTTTTTATGAATGCAATTACAAAAAGACTTTTCTATGCGTGTTGAGTTGTACTGTGGTGCTTAATTCTTCATACTGATACAGTTCTTCACTGTGTAGCTAACGTTACTCGGGAAAACGAAGAGCAGCACTATGTAAAGAAATGGCACCACACTTCTGAACAATCTGCTTGAGCCAAATATTAGTAATATCAGTATGATATTATAGTCTTAACCTCCCATGCCTAATAAAAGCTACAATTTCCTTTAACTTACACCGTAAAAGATGATATAGGTCTTGAAGGAGAATAACCATCCATCCCGCAATGAATCGACGATAGCTCCATAACAATCAGGATTCCACGTATGCACCATCTCATAGCACGTCGCTTTGTTGATTCTTAATCCAAGTGTACCAATTAGAAATTTGCTTAACACGCCCATTACTTCCTTATTACTGTGACACCGCTTCCTGTGATTCTCAAACGTTGATAATTCCGATGAGGTTTCGAATTCGGATAAAATAGCTCTTGCACCAACCCACAAAGCTACACGGATGAATGATTATTTTGCTGAAAGCGGCAACTTCGCAACAAGTACCAGTAACTCTTGGAACTGTAGGAGACGCTATCGCAGAACGAAAACAACAAATGATGATGAACGGAGATTTCCCTTCTTCTTCCTACCTTACCAGAAAGTCTTTGGTGATCTTTCCGGATTCTCAACACATTTTGCAGTGTTAGATAACTATCGAGACTTTCATGTCCCACATTTCCAGATGAAAAATTAAGATTTCAATTCGTCAAACCAAACAACTTCACCAACCCGGAAAAAGAGAAACCTTACACCCACGTCATCTGTTAAACTTCCACACACGTGGTTAATAATAGCGTACCGAACACGAACCTACTCCGAATAATAGCGAATATTTCTCTCTCCTATTGATGGTAAACACTCTCAATCACTGGTACCCAGTAATTGAGAGTGTTTACCTGCTACCTCGTCATTTTTCTCAATCTCTTGTCATGTATCACTTCGGACCTACTCCATTCTCTGCACTCTTACTACTGTTCTTGTGGAATTATTTCAACCTCTGACCAAATGTTATTTTGTAAATTTCAGCGATGTACTTGTTACTGTCATTTATCTTCAACTTGTCATCCATTGAACTCAATTTTCATAGAAGTTTTGCGTTTGGTATCATTTATCAGTTGCTTTCGAACTTGCCCTCAACACAGCTTTATCAAGGCTGCAAGGGTGAGCATGGGGGTATTTATTTAATCCCAAAATTATATCATTTGATTTAAAAGATCACGAAATTTTGATTTGTCGCATCGTTTCGTCCAATATTAGGTCCACATAATTGTCAAGCATTACTTCATATTGTGTCTCCGTAGGCTTTTCATCTGGCACATCATCTAACTCAGTATCTGAATCCACCTGAAAATTGCATTTTTGAATCAGTCGTTAGACAGACAACTAACATATAGTTTGGGCTTTAACAATGAAAAGATTCAGCACCGTAAAGTGATCTTTATGTGATACCTTTTGTGATGGTTGTGGGATACACTTTACGGTACCGAACGATACTCGTCGACCACAATTGTTAGGATAGACGCGTTCAGGCAAAGATAAAAATGTATTGTCATTTCCCAAATTATTTTCCTCTTTTCCTGTGCTATCATTGCTTCTTGCTTTCATTTTACCGATTTCGCCAATTGTTTTTGGTTTCAGTTCTGAAATTCGATTACTTAAATTTACCTTTAAAATTTACAAATAATTGCCAAGTCATAGCTACAAATCAACGGTTAATTGTTCTTCATGTCAAGAGGTACATCTAGCAAAAGGGAGTAAAGAGGACGGGGGATTGATCGTTAATATTAACTTTCATCTGACACAACTGCTCAGATAAATCTGATGCAGGACTCTAACAAAGAAAAAAAACTGACCTGGAAATAGTTGTACCATATTCAAGTGATAAAGAATCCCGTTATCCCGATAGGCAACTCGTTTCAAAAGATCATTCGAGATCACAAGTTGGGTTAAGTCAAATGCTCGAGGAAGAGCATTGCTTTCTTCGTAGAAGATGTTACCAAACGGAATGATTCGAATCTGTGGGAAAAAACTTTGCACATTCAGAAGTATCAGTGATGGTATTAGAACTGAGTTTCACGATTGAAATCGAATCATGGTCCTTATGCTCAACTTTCACAGTCCGTCACTTTCATGATCTTAGTTCGACCCTTATTACTGACTACTTATTTTTTGCACAGCACGAACTTGTGGCTAAGTTTTAAATTTGTATTCAGTAAATTTCAAGAGGGGTTATTTACAAAGTACTGTGATGAAAGTTCATCGAAGTACTCCACGGCGACAGTTAAAGCAATGGATAAATAAGGCCACACGGATTTCATCGGCATCGTATCAGAGTTGTCATCCATAACGGCGTTATCAATTCTACCCGATATCTCCAGTGTTTCTGGACCATGTTTTATGATTGCAATCTTGGCCTGAAGCACTGAATTTGTTTCTGCCAATAATCGTACTAAGTAAAATAACCAGAGTAATTTAAAAAGCCTGATGGTAGGAAGATAAATTCCTGATGTAGGATTCTAGACCAGCTAGAAGAGTCTCAGGATTGGCGTGTCTTATAGGATTTGGTCTCATTTTTCGACCTTAGTTATCAAGTCATGAAGACTTTTGTTATCTCCTATCTATTGAAAACATTTTACTTTATTTGAAGATTTTTAACTTCAAAACAAACAGCTTCGATTCTGAAAAGCACTCCATGGCTCCATTCGTATTGGTATTGCCACCTGTAAACATTACTGATCCTTTTCACCACTTCAAATAATTCACTTCTCGTTAAGCAACTTTGAGGGAACACTATTTTAAAAGTTATTTGGGCTTCATCCGGCTGTGGTAGTGGTGTCCAATGTAACGCCTGCAAGTGGCATCTCATTTTGAAATCTGACCGTAGAAGTAAAGGTTTTCAATGACAAGCAGATGTGGTTCAGAATTGGCAACACGAATTTTTGATTGGATAAGAGCATAACCTTATTCTGTTCGCGTCTAAATATCAAAACCGATGAGTAGTGGTTCGATGAGAAAAATTGAAACTTTGCAAAAGGAAATTACAATACTGTTTGATGGATTACCGGTGGTTTTTGTGAAACTGTCGTTATCAACTGGTGGGTGCACTTAATGGGCGATTTCCACCACAAAACTTTTTTCAAGTTATTCTGAAGTCAGGAAAAATTAATCATAAAAAAAGATTAAGCTTCTCCAATCGAAATCTTTCAAGTCCTTAAAAAATGTCATGTAAAAATTTCAAAGTCTATAGCGGAAGTAAATTTCAAAAACGAGTGGTTAAAATAGTAATAAACAAATACGGGTATTAACAGGCTAGATAAAAGAAGATCGTCTAAATCATTCAAACTCATATCAGGAAGGAGATTACACTCAACTTGCAGTCATTTAATAACGTACGTGATCAAGTCTATGGGTTATTTGGAAACGGAAATGTCATTCTATAAATTACCTTAAAATCAGTCTCGGAAGATGAAAAGCAATAATATTGTACAGAAGTATTATCAATCCAATGATTCAGTTTTTTGACACGTTCTTCTTGAGCCTTACTGCCTTGCAATGCGCTAAAAAAGACAATTTTTACAGTTAAACGAGGCGTTTGGAAAAATACAAAAGGACTGCTTTAATTTTTGCGATCTTCAAAGCATTATCAATTTTTCATGCACCGATCCGAAAACCTTAGTTTCTTAATTTCATCGTGCCATAGCTGTTTTCTGATGGATAATGATTCCTGGATGGTTGATTCTACGAGCTTCAGTTCTTCATTGCTCCATTGTTGTTTAACAAAAATAACGGGTAATTTTTCCTGGAAAACGATGTGAGTTACTATCAACCCGACACAAGTATTTGTTCAATTTTATAACTTAATATTTTCAGCACTTGTTTTATCCATGAGGATTCAAGAGCTCTCTTTTCTCTAACTTATTTTTTTTCATAAGAAGAACTAGGTTACTACAGGTTACTATGGAAACAGCGTAGTACTCATTTAATTTAATTGCAGTTTCAAGGACTTTCCAGATGCCAAAAGTAAATTCACTAGAAGTAGTTGTATTTGACGAATCATCATTTTATTTATATCAGCGAAATTTTTGGGATGTAAAAAAATCAACACATTCGATGAACATGAATAATATGTAAAATTCTTTTAGCAATATTTATTGTAATTTCTGTTTATTTGTTTACTTAAAGGAACTCGCCCATACGAATTTCTTCCTGATACTAAATAACTAGCTACGGATTTAATGGAGAAAAAGACTAAAATTTGAAAAGCCATTATTGAAGAATTAGACGGATAGATTCGAATAACTTATTTTAATTTCCAGAAAAATATTAATGCAAGCATGTTAACTCTTGATTTTATTCACTGAATTGTTCTCTTAAGTGTTTCCCATTCTAAAATAAAAATGCTGATATAAGATTTATATCTTCTGATTAGGATTTATTCCTGATCATTACGTCACTGCATGATGGACCGGGTTGTACATGGACCCGATAGAGCTTTTGATGCCACTTTTTAACCGTTTCGTTGAACCTTAGCTTATTACAAAATCGGATTGTACTCTTCGTTAGATAATATCCGACAGTGCCTGCTCGCTTGATCTTTTAATCATACATACATCCTTTAGTAACAACTTCACTGATGTAGTTATAACATATCAGTGAAATGTCCAATTGGATTTTGCAAAAGTTTTTCAATTCAAATTAACTATTTGACCAAATTTTGTGATAGAACAGATATAAGCAAACAGTAGAAATCAGTGTGTTAAGTCTCTTGCCAGATAATTCGGTTTTTCGAAATATTATTTGTCAGTTTACATTTTTTCGAAAAATTATTGAATAGTTTGTCTAAGAATCAAAATCCAAACAGTGGCCGGCGGGAAAGGACTGCATTTGTGCCTGACTTGATAATTTAGCAAATTTTGCAATTCAAATGATATCTTCAAGTGAAAAAAATGTATTTTCATCGAAAAAAAACCACTTTCTCCAACGGATGCTTTCACTTCCTTTCGAACTTTTCGCGGTTTTGAAAAGCTCTAAATTGGAGGGGATTATTTTTCGACTATTTCAAGTAAAAAAAAAAAAAAAAAAAAAAAAAAGAACAAAAAACAAAAAAGGACAAATAGATTTAGTATCTTTGTAATAAATGATTAGTCAGCTAAACATTTCAAATAAAAATTGAATAAGTTACTAACGCATTAATGGATGACGAATTCAGAAACTTCACTTTTTTAGATTTTTCACTAAACAATTTCAATAAATTGTTCTAGAAGAATCGAAAAAAATGGATTAAAACAATGAAGCTGATAGAATTAAAAGGAAGGGATAAAGTTTTTATTCGTTCTTGAAAATTGATACACAATGCGTTAAAAATGAAGTATCTACATTTTTTCGAAATGTTGTATTTCCCATTAAATATTTTATTTAAAATGTCGATTTTCACGGTCTAAAGTTGAGCATAGAATAATGACATTTCAATTTATTTTTCAAAACTTTTCAACGATTAAAAAGAATCGAATTGTTGCTAACGTCATGTAAGATGAGCAGTTATTTTGGATTACAAATCTAAATTGTAAAATATTATTCTCTAGTAGATAACAGAAAATAGTGCACCATCTTAAGCCATTTCAAATTTTCGAAAAGTTCAAAAAAAAACTAACGTTTAAATAAGGTATCATACACTTCACGGCTTCACAATCAGTTGCTGCGCAAAGGCAAACAATCGGCTCCCTCGATATTATTTCCTCTGCATTATCTGGATTGTCATTAATTTTGAAGTCTTAGATTTCACCTATTTCTTTATTTATGTAAGGAAAAAGATTTAGTTACTTGTATTTGAATTACTTTTGTATGTCCTTAACTCGATTACTATCCCTCATCTCTCCATTTGATGCTGAAAATCTATTAAGGATGAAAGATCAGGTCTTTCGAGAGAACGATAGATCTTTTTCTAAACTTAAAGTGAATGAGTAGTATCATGAACATAGAAAAACTTTATTACTTCCAGTTTCTAATACTCAGACAATTCGAAGTTTTTCTTAACACTCTCGAGGCGGAGACATATGCATCTATAAATCATTTTTAACAATACATTAAAAATCCGGGACTGAGACTGGTTTACAATAATGATGGTCGAAAGTGGGGAATTTTAGAATCCAGCAAGAGGTAAATCGTTTCACTTTGTAATTATGAGGCACTATGGGTTAGGATTAATTATCGTTTTGTGATAATAGAAGAATTAATTAAGAATTATTTCTTCATCAATCGTAAACATTTGCGTCATAAACTTAGTTTTTATGCATGTGAACTCATTGCGCAATATTTAAGACTGTAATATGTTAAATTACTTGTTTACTTCCTTTAAAAAATTGCGCTACACTGGAAAAATATGGCGGAAATTTTGAATTGCTTAATTTTTCCCATAATTTGAAAAATTAAGCGGATAGTAAGAAACAAAAAAGAAGAAGCAAACCAATCATGTGTTGTTCGTCATCAATTGATGTATTAGTGATTAGTTCGATAATATGATTCGTGAAATCCGATTTATCGCCAAGAATATACATCTTCAAATCAATATTTGTCATCGAAGAATTGATGAAAAAGAGTAGAAAAGAGGAGAAAGAAGGAAACGTACTTAATAAATCTCCTTGAGATATTTCTCGTGCAGCGTCATCTCGAGGACGCAAAGCAAGAATCTACGACGACAATGTTTGCAAGCAAAAGATGCAGAAAAAGAATGAATGCAAGAATATAGACTCGGAATGAGAAATTTAGTGGTAAAGAGTAAGGATTAACTGAATTTTTTGAAATGTAACCCAACAATATATAAACTATATCAATGAAGCGGATCGTGACATTTACATCATTTCCTTATTTTTCTCATAAAGGATGGTCATTAATTGATTACTGTCTAAATTTGCTTAATAAGAAAAGGATACTTATTTTCAAGTATGACATGGGGGAGTTGTCGTCAAACAGAAGTTAATTCAGCAATAATTATGGAAAACATGGAAGATGGCGGAAGTGATGATATGAAAAGGGAAAGAGAAAAAGATTGGTGAAAGATGAAAGAGGAATGGAATTTTCGTTCAAAGGGAGGGAGTCATTACATAATTTAATTGTATGTTCATATCAGTCTTAATTTCACAACATATCATAAGTTTGAAGTTGTTTTGTTGTCTTTTCATTGCAAGTGAGATCTAAAGTTTCGATTTTTTACTTAAACCTCGAAGGAAATATCCGATATATCAAGCTCGATAAATACAGAAGGTACTGCGAAGACTAACCATCTTGGCATGAATCACTAATTCAATAAGGAACTAACGCTTTAAAGAAATTTATTTTTTGGAAGTTTTTTCTTCCAAAGTTTCGTTATGAATTTTCAGCTTTAGCTGAATACTTATATTTTAATTTAGGAAAAGCACGCATTTGTCACACTTCCCGGAAAAAAAATAAAGAATGTTACCATCGTTGCTGCTTCTTCGTATGCAAAAATGCAAAATCAAGAAAAAAAACAAACGAATCGCAACATTTTCGCATAAATATTATAAATTGTTGTGTTACGAGTTTAGCCGATTTGCTGCTTGGCTTCATATGTTCAGGAATGATAGGATCTGAATTTCGGCGTGCTTAATCTCCGGAATGTTCGGAATGGATGAATAACAAAAGTCTACCCAGTCTAACTAACTAAGAATTCCGAATGTCTTACGGTTACCCAATTTCCTTTGGCTTCCAGTTATTCACCGCAGCGATTTTTTTTCCTTCCCAAACATTATCTTCCTACTTTGTTTGCTTAAATCTCAAATTTTAACCCGTCAATTTTTTCCCCTCTTTGTAAAATAATCCATATAATGAACTTCACATTGACGCAAGGAACCTAAAGTGGTTTCAAGAAACTTTTTCGAAATGATTCGAGAATATGTAAAAAGGGAAAACGATGAAGAATGTGATATAATAAAATCGCATTATTACTTAAAATGCCATTTAAGCGACAAAAACAAAAGCTTCAACTTTGTTTCCCTTTTTTTGAAATTATTCAAATTAATAGCAAAATGCTTTGCTTTCCTTTTTCATCTAATAAAGTTTCAAACAGAACTGCGCAAAGATTTTGTGCGGAGCGGCAACCCGAGTTTGCGCAATCTTAACAGTTTCCGAAGAAAGAGATCTAAATGACAAGTGTAATCATTTATATTATATTCACTTAAGCAGCTCAAACATCCTCCTTGATAAGACTAAGAGCTACAATAATAGCGAAATTCTTCATTGCTGTATCCATCGTACTCTCCTCATATGCATTGATAAAAAAGAACGAAAAAGCAAAAAATTACCTCTTAAAAATCTTAATAACACATCAAAACTGGTTAATGAAAACTGTTGGTAAATGGCATAAAATATTTGAAAATAAACTATCGATCCTTTTTTATTGGCAACATATGCATCGATTTGAAATTGTACGATATGCCTAATTCAACGTCACCGATACTAATTCATGCAATTCCCTACCAAACCTCTCTGCCCTTTTTCTTGTCTCTTTCTCACCTCATTATATTAAAATAAGTTCTCAATGTCAATAAATTAATTGTCGGTAATTATTTAGGTACCATTTTTAGAAGTGATATTGCAAAAAACAGTTTTACCAGCAGTACAGGAGAATAATCATCTGAAAGCTATCAATGCTCGAAGGGTTGAAGGATATGAAGGAATACTTGAATCAAATGGGTAGAAAGCAGAAATGAAAAAGAATTAAGAAGTGAGATACATATATAAACGGAAAAGGGAAACATTTCATGAAAATACTTATATTTGCAATGAAAACAAAAGCTTAATGATAGGAAAAAGAACTCATCGCGCCATCGAAAAAATAATTCACTTATAATCTCTCGCCTCGTGCTATGCGAATTTTGATTTATAAAATTTATTGATCAATAAAATGATAATAATCTAGTGGTAACAGTAATTTTTTGAAAATATTCATAGAAAGTCATTCAACTGCAATTCATTTTATTCCACCTCGAAATTTAAACTATCATTTTCAACTAGGAATTTCTCTAATAAGAAAAAGAAAAGTCCATACAGTTTATTTGTCCATTTATAACAACTTACCATCAATAACATATCATGTTCGTAAACAAAGTGTGCAAGTTTAGAACAAGTTATTGACATACTGATTAAAAACTGGAAAAAATGAACGAATCATAAGATTGCTACGACCTCTTAGAAAAATTTCCTTCTCCCTTTACCATTGATAAATTTAAATTTAAAAAGTGCAGGCCAAAGTTATTTTTCTTGTTTGTAACTACAGGAATTTCACTTCAAAGTATTTTAATATCAATCAGCATATTCTACGATCTTATTCTTTACTACTGTTTAATTCAGAAATTCAAGATAAGTAACCATCAACGTAAACCACTAAGCTTTATGTTTCAATTGTTAAACAGTATTTATATGCTGCAAAACAAGGACAAACAACTTCAGTTTACTGTTAATTTTTTTCTTCCACAGGTATACAACAAATAAATTGATGCGCAAATTACATAAAAAGATCCTTTATTTATTCATACAGAAACCGAACAAATCTTCCAGCATTATTATTATAGCATTATCGTAATTTACGTTGAACTTTTCTTCAGTAATCCATCGCTGGTCTGCAAATGTTTACAACTATATTTTCAACAAGGATAGAAAAAAATAAACCAACCACAATAATAGGAATACAGTAGAATTAACAGGCGATTTTCATCTCTTGCAAGTAAAAGTTGAAATGATCGAAAATTCAAATCAAAAATCATATCTTACAGATTACTGATGCTGTAAAATTGTACGGAAGGTGGTTGTTTGATCGACGTAGTGGATGACGATGTCTCGTCTGCTAAACAATGTTATCATTATTAATTCATTAATCTCATTATTTTCATTTCAAGTATGTTTGCATCAGTGGAGAACGTAATAAATAACCACGTGAGCATGTCACGATGATATGCCAATACTGTAAACAACACAATGTTTTTTTTTTTCCTTTCAACAAATGGAGATAATAAAAGTGACAGTAACTCGACCCATTACTTTATTTCTTTTCCTAACTATACTCTATTACAATAGAATTAGCGCAATATTATAACTCTACTCAATGATTAAAGTCATAGCTTATTCGCCAGAATACTAATCGATATTTAATATTCATATTTGAATATTCGCAAAAACTTGATAATTTTTATGCTGGGTTCAAAAATTACATGAAAAATTGACCTAGAGATGCTTTCTTCATATTCAAATAGTTTTTATATCGGATGATAAAACAAGCGTATATACAAAATGACAGTAATATTAGGATGCCAACGAGTGAGAAACCAGCCCAAAATAATGCCGACCGTGATATCATTAAGCCAGATGATAACGTACGAGCTTGTTCAATGCATGGCTAAAATATCAATATTTTTGAAGGTTTCGGCACTTTGAAAATCCTCGGAAAAAAATAAAAAACTCATCTACTTAAAAATACGCAATGCGTAAATAATAGTTCCGCGGGAACTTCAGTAAAAGGTATCGATGAAATAAATGGCTTCTTTCACAACTTTACCTCTATATTAGCTACTTTGAATACTTGATAAAGACGTGATAGCGTTCCTCCACCATTTAACGTTGCAGAAAGTGTCGAAATGGCACTTTCTTGTCCGAGGATTATTCCGTTACGTAAGGAATGAAAGCATACCGATGATCTATAATTATTAATGAGTTTTTCCTAACTTTTATTAATTTGATGAACAACAGGAATAAAAAGGATGGACTTTTTGATGCACCATATGTCTGTCATCAATAATTATACTAATTGAGCTAGCAACAGAAGATCAAATTTGTTATTTCATCCTTTTTATAACTGATTCAGAAAGATATTCAAAGCATGTTTAAAAAAACCAAATAAAATTAAATTTTAAAGTACAAACCTGTTTCTTCCTACTGATTCATAAACATGAGGTGTGCCAAAAATTATAGAAATGTCAGACATTGTTGGTTCCATTTTCAATGCATTGCGCAGATGTCTGCAAGAAGGAGTATAGACAAAATTTTAATTTTTAGAATATTTCTGGATGAGACAGAAATAATGCGGTTTCATAAAGCAACTTGATGACGACACCGAAATAATCTAGCAATTGAATTCAGTGCCTCACTTACTGTTTGAAATCCTCAAGATTCAATCCTAGAAGATGAACATTTTGATCGAAGATGAATTTTAGCAACGATGGAAGTTTCACGTTATGTACCTTGAAAAAACAAAGCATCCATCAGTCATATATTGGGAAAGAATTGGAATCAAAATTTGGAACCCAAAATTATGAATCCCACAATAAGTCAGCTTTCTAAACGATAGTCCGACCCAGATATTTCATAGAAATATTTGAATAATTCCACTGATACTTCTTCTCTCCCATCATTTTTATCTATAACCGATGAAAACTTAAATCTTGAAAAATTGAAATAAACTCACCTGTTTAACAATATGTGCAATTTGTATGGATTCCGTAGTTGTTCGTTGTTGAGTAGCAATAATATCAAATGTAAACACACCTTCCGTGTAATCATCAAGCATTGGATCAATACGAATATCGCCTGATACTGGATCGACCGAGAAGTATGGCGCTGATTCTGCGGGCACTTCTTCATTTTCAGCACTGAAGAGATCTAAATTTTCATGTTTAAATAAAAAATACCAAAGCAGAAGAAAAGAATTGATAGGTACGGTGTGAACTGCATTGATCCAAGCTGATATGTAATAATCGGTTGATGAGTTTTCAGTCGAGTAACTGGTATGGTTGATTCTGAATCAATTCCTAAAAAAATTAGAACTTGCTTAAGCCATTATTTCCCGATATAAGAAATTTCAAGTTTGATAATCTTAATTCAAAAGCTACAAGAGATGCTACTTACCAAATACACTAACAGTATTATTTTCGAAAAGATGCTTCATTTTATTCGCCTGCTCTATAACGCTATTTGTTTCGGTTCGAACCGTAAATGCGATCATACTTGCATTATTACTGTCAAATGCTATTTCCGGTGTCTTGGATATATTGAAAGCGCTGTAATAATTGAATTTTAAGAAGAAACATCTAAATACGAAATGTTTAAAATATCCCTCAATCTTACGCTGATATGCAGTACTTCAAAGCGAAGTCTTTTAGATTAATCTTCGAATATTCACTTAGAAGTTTTTATTGATGAAGTAAATTTAATCAAGTTTTCTAAAACTCAGGCAGAATTACCTGGCTAAAGCACACAAATGATATTCATCATATTTGAGGTCATTGGGATTTGCCACCGAAACAATACCAGTTTGTTTGTCAATAGTGAATATACCATCTCGATTTGAACCTTTACTGTGATTTAATTCAGTTGGATTAATTTCTCGCTCTTTGTTCTTCATATTTTATCCATCCGATTTACTACATTATTTGCTACTTGATCGTTAAATTCAATGAAAAACTCACACACACTCACATGACATTTTCTCTATAACCACAGGTGGAAATAAAGCTTACAACTAGGTAGCATATAGTAATATGTCAAATTATACGGTGTATCGTCTATATCCACTGCTTTCAATTGTCCAATGACCGCATTACCCGACTGCATCACAAACACTAATGGTACTGACTGCAATTTCATAATCAGTGCGTGGTGTAAATCAATGATCTAGATCAGTATGGATCTACTTGGCATTCATGGCAAATTTTTAGAATCGATTTTAGCAACGTTATTTCTGAATGTTATATTGCTTGTACGCTAAATTCAATTCACTGCTGTCATTAATCCTCTTTTGCGCAATGAAATGCGAATGAGGTAAAAAGAAAACAGGAATCCTTAACGGACTTCGATTTTTGGGCTTCATTAAAGGTCCTCTTTCTTACTAGCGGGAAATGAAATTTCAAGAAAAAAATACACTATGAATTCCCGAAAAAATTGGCAAATTGTCGTTGACATCTTTGACTTCAATTCGCAGCAGACGTGTTGCTGTTTTGTCCATTTCCACTGCATTTTCCGCCTTCACTTTTAGCTAAAATCGGATAGCAGTAATGGCATCAATTTTCTTAAAATTTCTTTGGAAAAAATGACGAACTGCAGAAGTTCTCATTTCTCTGATTCAATATACAGAATCTTATTTAACAATAAAACTGGAAAATGTTTTCAGTTCACTTTACGAGGTAACGACTTCGAGTATTTCCATTTGTTTCTCAAGACATTCATCGAAAACCTCGTGAATTCGTTAGGCAAGGAGTAAAACCGGTATAAAGTCCCTAGTCAGATGCCATTAGGTAAATATCTCACCCGCTTTCTTGAAAGTGACTTGAACCGTATCAGTCAATTTACAGGAGGAAAAAATTATAGAAACCAACATGAAAGGAATATTAATGCTACAGAATCTGCCGCAAAATGCTTTCTGCATACTGTTTTTGATTTGAAGCAGCTGTTGCTGATCATCAAAAGGGATGTTTCGGCTCATACAAAGGAATGTTTCAGAGAATGACGGTGATGAGCCACGTAAAAGAAGATGGTAGGATACTATTATGTACTTGGAATCAAAAAACAAGGAAGAGAAATACAGACATAAACGAACTGACCTGAGTATGCAAAAGTTTACTATTCGCAGCAAAGGTTTAAAAAATTCCCCTTGTTGTTTGAAAAAGATTTTAATTAGATCAGAGAAATTAAAATCAAGCCACTCCTTCCTTGTACTTTCCCCGTTGCGTTGATGCCTTTGTGAGGCAAAAAATTCCGCTTAAAAGGTTAATTTTGCCTGTTAATAAAATCGACAAAATTTCGAAAATATTTGTCAACTATTATTCCCATTCATAATTTGAAATGAACTGCTTGAAAATTTGACTTAAGCATAATATGAGGAAGACAGTAACACCTGAATATCCCGGATCATTGCGAACAAAAATGCAAGCTAGCAATATTTCCAAATTCAAATTTCGGGATGGCAAGTTCTGGTTTTCAAAGTTCAAATCAGTGGTAAGTAATTAACTTTATGCTTATAAATTCAACCAGGTTTTGTAAAAATACCTAAGATATAGATATTTATTTCTGGAATTATAGAGAAACAGAATTTCCATAGAATCCGCAGAAAAAAAAAACTGCATTTCACTATGTGTAAATTAATCCAGTACTAGTTCTAGCTGAACAGCTTAAAGTGCAAAGAATAATGTGGCGGTGTGATGTTTCAAAGATGTCCGGATACAAGAAGTCAGGCGATCGCTGATATTATCAATGATATCAATTTGTTTCCAACAGCTATTCCATCTTACAAATAAAACTGCATGTAACTTTTATTGCAATACAGCTGCTGAAAGTGGTCAATAAATAGGAAGGCACCAAATTGTATGACACTATTTGCTAATACAGATATATCAAGATATATCCGAATTTAAAATAATGATGATACTAATTCGATAGCTCAAATTTCGGAATAAAAACTTAAAATCTGAAACAAAAAACTTTTTGTTCGAGAAAATTAAAGCACCGATTCATAAATTCAATGCCATAACATATAAATAACCAGTCAGGACATATAAACCCGATTACTATTGGTGAATTAAAATTAAAAAGTTGAAAAAAGGAAAACAATTGCAAGGTTAAGATAATCCTGAAGACAAATGGAGTAAAATGAGGGAATGATATTCAGGGAAATGTTTTATGCACAGCTCGAATAAATAGAAATAATTAGCACTTATCCAATTCATCTAAATTTGTAAAAATAGAAGATATTACTATAGATTTGATGAAAAATGACATGGAATTTCAGAAACCTAAAAATTATATTCAACAAAATTTAATGTTATGAAAGATAGTCCAAAAATACCTCAATCGATGCATTTCATAACCTTACCCGACAAACAAGGGTTAAAATAATAGCTGATGAATGAATTAAATGTACTCTCTCGATAAAAGATTAGCTCGTCAAATCAAAAGATAGATTCTCCTATGGAATATGTTAGGAGTTTTAGATGAGTTATGAGTGATGTTGTTGAAAGTATGATGAGAAGAATATCGTTCTTCAAGAAGTCAATGTTTAAGAAGTGTCAAGTGTAGAAATATTAAGGGTGTCTCTCTAAGTTATACAATTTAGGCCACCTCCAAGATAAATTCTACGAAATCATAATTGTTTTCAGATTATTCTCATTAGCAAGAAAATTAAACAAAAGAATTTACAAGAATTTATATTAATTTCTGAATAAAAATGGCCAGAATAGTCAAAGAATTAATGAACTGTATATCACAATATCCCTTGGCCATAAAGCACAATTTTTGCATTGGTACGTAAAGTCAAAGATGTTGCACGGTAGAAGTTTCGGAAAAATGATGCTATTCGTAAGGAAGGAAAAAAGTTTTTGCTTAACATTATCTACAGTACAATTTTCAGTGCAACAACATTTACAGCAACCAAACTGCCGACATCAAGTTTGGTAGCATCACGTCCAAAAATGAACTGTTCCGGATTTGGCTTTTGTGTATTTGGTCGACTGATATCACGCAAATTCCAGTACGGTCTATGCCATACGCCTGCGTCTGTGTGTTGATACGGCAACAACGACGTGTAGAAACGACGATAAACACCTAAGTTAACGAACAAATTGAGGCGGATTTTCAGGATATTTTTATAGGGATAGGTTTCTGGATAACCTCGATATCATCACACCGACTTATAAGTATAGGATTCGAAACTGAACCTAATTTCACTTCGATTTGCAAAAGATTTTTTTTCGACTGCAGCCTTTAATTTAACCAACATTCGATTCCCCTACAGCAAACTCTTCAAATTAAAGATTTCTCTTCGCAAGTATGTAAGCTTTACATATTGCATGTAAAATCTTTCCTTATTGAACTGTCATATTTAACCTGTAAAATGTACTGATACAGCCTTTATTTGACATATTATCAAATGAACTTTTCCGGGTATTCGGTATGAACAAAAGATTTGAAGATTGTCGAATTTTTGGAACTTTTTTAAAGCTGTCGGTTTTCCCGAAACAAAGTTAAATTCATCCAAAATTATAGCTATGTCAAGGATTTACCTTGAAAACAATTTAACTGACAGTTGCGTGCACAATTTTCCTCTGTTATAGCTGATATCATCGTTAACGGCACATGATAGTTACCAGTTCTACTTTTCATGTTTAATACACGGCGATTGTTTTGCCGAAGTGAATGATGAAGAGCTTCTTTCATTCTAGATATTAGTCTAGCTTAATTAGTGAATTCATGGAAAAAGTTAAATGATGAAGTTATTAAAAAAACTACTTCACATCTTGGCAAATGACCACAATTTGAACCACCCACACACCAAACACTTATGACCTAATCATACTTCGGGCGGAATTTACGAGGTAGAAAAATATCCACTTCTACCTCAAAACTATTTCGTATAATGCAAATTTCACACTTCGCAATTTACTTCTTTCTCATATCCATGGCCTATAGTCAATTTCCATCAATTCCATGATTTCTAGGATATTATTCCATTAATTGATATGCCTTAACGTTTAGCATTAGTTTTACAAGAGAAGAACACAGTACCTTTTTTCGGAGGCAAAATGACGGTATTTCTCCGGCACAGACCATTGCACCTCACATGCAATTCCCAAGAGGCCAATCTCTTCATGGAACCACAAACTAAATTCATTGAGGACATCATCAATTAGACCAACGATACCACCCGATGAAAGCTCAAAAATTGTTGTTATGTACTTTGTTTCTGCAATGCTATCCCGAAGTAGCTTTTCAGTACTTACATAATCCGGTATCTTGGCTTCCTCATCCTGAAGCTTCAGATCTCTTGCGGTGCCAATTTGCCGTGGAATGGCGACCGCTTTCAGGTTACCTTTTCCATTCTTCTGCAACTCTTCGCTGTCAAAAGACTGCTGTGTGATCGTTCCTAGCGTACGCTGGAACAACGGTTGAGCCCGAAAAAAAGCTACCCCAAGCGGTGACAAGGCAGGTGATTCGGCAGCCGATATGCTGTGGCGTACATCAATTCCCGACAAATAGCCACTTTCACGTCCGCATGATTCCGGCAACGATTCATCCATAGACATATCTAACTCATAAACGGATTTCCGTGTTGCACTTCGCTGCACTCCATAGGTAGAATAATCGGACACGTAATCAGCATCTTCGGATTCACATGATTTATCATGAGTAGCGGAGCCTGTTGTAACCTGGGTCACCAAATCATCTACGAGCATTCGAGTAACTGGCAACCTGGAAGGCAACAGCAGTGGTCTGAAAGTCTCGCAGTTGTTATCACCTAACATTTTACCATCGGGAGTCTCCGCAATCTTTGGATGCTCAACCTCTTCGGGCTTCTGCTCATCGTACTGTAGTTGATGTTGCTGCTGCTGGAGATTATATGCTCTTTCCAGTTGTTCCTGTAAATGATGACATACCATTGCGGCTGAATAAACACAATAATAACTGACTGGTGAAGCCTGAAATCCCATCACTGTTAACAAAATGATTCTCACTTACTGAGGATTGCCTTGTTACTGTTGTTGTCGTTCCAATACTTTGAATGGTTGGCATTATCGGCTTCAAATATGTCCGACGATTACTGCCACCTTTACGATCATTTTTTGAGGTATCCGTTTGTTGTTCTGCTAAATCATCTTCATCACTACCCGAACTGGAAACTTCTGGATGATAGTTCATACGTCTCGTAGTAGCACGGCGACTTTTGCTACTTAGACGTCGTAAAATTTTGTCTAACTTCTCAATAGCATTCATCTTTTAGTAGGACACAGGATGACTTGTCACTTCGGTCTTTGCTGCGACACCGATGGTACCACTACCATTCAAAAGCTTCAGGCAAACTTCCCTCTGAAAATCCCGAAGTTCGCGACGATGAGACGGTAAGAGCTTGTTCGATGGCCGTAATCCAGCCTTCAAAAAGCTTTTCTCGTAAGATTCTGACGTGTCTTGCTATCCGATATCAAAATGATTATTAGCAAAAGAACTCACAAATGCCGAATTCAATTGTTTATAAAAATATACATACACGATGTGTTGCACGATTATTAGAGCAGTTAATATGATAAATACAGACTATTCTAACAGTAACAATAGTGGTGACATCAGGAAAAGAAAATTGGAAAAGAGGATTTTCTTGAATGTCGAATATATGGCTCTCTAAGAGAATGCTTGAATTTCCGAAAATTTAGAAATTTCATTGCTAAAAATAAACAGAAGCCTATTGCAGCTTGAGGAGAATTTTACTGAACTTTGTTTAACTTCAAAGGCAATCTTGGATCACCATATTGACATCAATAAACCATTTCAATATCCTATCTATAATTGGTTTTACCTGTGATCTCCAAATCTATTGAAAATTCCACAACAACAGATGTGGAAGCTTCTAAGCTTGAAAGCAGTGAAATATGATGCTGTTTAAAAGTGCAAAAGATGAAAATGACCAGGAATCAGAGTGAAAATGTAAAGATTGTAAGTATTAGAGGGTATGAATTAGCATCAAAAACATCGAATTCGGAAAACTTAGCATTTAACAGCCAAGAGTGATATTATTCCTATTGTTGATATTAATCGAAGAAGTGAAGTAGACGGAAAAAGAGAGATTGATTGGATGAGAGAAACTGTTAATAAGGGAGGGGAAGGAGAAGGACAATATTATGAATAAAATATACGTTAACAACCGCTCAGAAGCAGGAAAGAAAAAATGAGGGAAAAGGAAGAAGTGCATTTAATGGCCCTCTTGTTAAAGGACAGATTGTTTCTCTATCTTCTCTTTTTTTCCTTCTGTAAAATATTTTAATATATTTGAAAGAAGTGCGACTGTCCTTCCTCTCACGCCATTATGCCAACCTTTGCATCATCCCAACATTGTGTCTTAATCACCGCCAATAAACCGTGGCACAAAGAATGTTATAGAAATCTCTCCTTACATTAAAGGACAGGGGTATCACACATTTTTTAATCTTACTCATTATTACGATGTATTCCCTCCATCACACGAGCTGCAGATTAGAATGAACTTGAATTTAAATTCAAAGACTTATTAAGTTTAAAATTGATAAAATTATACCGATTTAACTATTACAAAGCTTGAAGATTTACATATCAAATGGTTAATATCTGCTAAAACTATTACGCATATCCTGTTATAAGATAATAACTGGTTTAAAAGCTATGCAGAATTGTTCTATACAAATAAAATGGTCAAATTTAGGATAAACTTTTTGAAAACATTTTACATTTACTTATGAAATCGATGGATTTTTGATAAACAGGAAAAAACAAAATTTACAATGTAGTTCTGCAAATAGAGCATAACTCATTGGAGTGCATGAATTAAATTCTTCAAATTTCAATTCATATTTATGAGGCATTATGAAATCTTTCTATTGAATTGCATCGCTAAATGCTACGATGACCTTCAAAACTGCCTAGTAGTTCGTTGTGAAAAATAACGAAAATGTGTGCAAACAACATTAAAATATCCTAAATGGAAAAACGTCTTTCGATTATGAAACGAAGGGTAAGGACGGAGTAAAAAAAGTAAATAGAAAAGTTTATACAGATGTTACTGCAAATCACAATGAGAGATCACTTCAGTTAAATGGAACCTCTTTTTTCACTCATTTTCTCAGTTTTCCTCCTTCTTTCTTTACTTAAAGATAACACTGTTTGTGAATAGTTGAAGCTATCATCCATTCTTCACACAAATTTAATCTTTACAGCTGAAGCATATCTAAGTTCAACTCCTCACTGCATTGTATGATTAGTATTAAAAAAGAAATGCATCTATCAGATTTCTTTCTTAACGTCTCATTAAATTTGATTCAAAATAGGTCTGGAAACTCAGAATTTATGCGATTACAGTTTACATAATTCGCACATACACAATCTAAACAAAAAACACAGTCGCAACTTGACAATTTATAGTAAATGTTATTTTTTTGAAATCGTACATTTCGAATATGTTAAGGGAGGGATTCAACGATACATCTCTTTCCTGACTTAAAGCAATCTTTGGAAAAAAAAGGAAAACCAATTCGATTATAATTCGTTATTCCTTTCCAATAGAGATGAAATTATTAGTGAATTTGAAATTGAAACGGAAATTCAAAAAAGTGCATCGAAATCAATTCGATATGTAATAAAACGACGCTAATATGAAATATATTTTTAGTCATACTTTTGAGGAAGTCTTCACAAAGTTTGTTTAAAAAGCAAAACAAAAGGTCAGAGATCAAGCTTGTTTGCGCTTTGATTCTTTTTTCTTCCGAAATATAGAGTAAGTTTTAAACGCTTGATTTATAGCTAAAATGACTACCTTCTCTCCCAGAGTTTTCCCTTCATAATATTAATTATTACATGCTCTCTTAACTACCACTAACCTCTTTTTTTTTAAAAAAAATCGACGTATCAAAGTGAACGATAATTCCTCCACACAAATACTGGTAATCAATCATTGGCCATGTAAAATAAAAATCCATTCTTTATGTTTGACTTTTTTTCTGTATTTATTTCAAGTGAAACTATGCAACCGGTTTTCTGAAAACTGATAATTACTTTACGGCACTTAAATACAGTCTTACAGTTGAATACGCTGCATGCTATGCGTGTTGCATAAGAATCATTCTGCATAAGATAATTGCCAAAAGTGAATCAGAATGCCCAAAAGGCAATCAAATTTGCAATTAATTCAAATTTTACCAAAATCCCATTTTTCCTTGACTACGCTTTTTTGCTGTTCCTTCACTTCTGGACTTCTTCAATTTCAAAAAAAAAAAAAAAAAAAAACCCTTTCTACTCATATTTGAATCATATCTGAAATCATGGGACCAAATGCAAATATGGACATTAAAGGGTTTTGGATTATCAATTGTATTCGTAATTCGATAAGTATGAGTTTCAATTTCAGTGAGTTTGAGCGACAATAGATACATTTAATACTAAAAAATATAGCAACAGATGCATCTGTTACGATCAAACTTATTTCAGGTTTTAACATTTCCGTCAGCAACGAAACAGAAGAATGAATTTCTTGAACTGAAGAGTGCCGAAGATGAGCACCTAATCTTTCTAATGTTGGGATTCGACAGACTCAAACGAAAAGATCAATCGAGTTCGGAATTTTCGGAGTAAAATCAGACCAAAAAAGGGTGGTTCGCAACTTTGCTCAACTGTCAGCTTATCGTGTGGATATCCCCAAATTAGATAGCCATGAATGAGTCAGAAAAAAGGGAACGTGAAAGAAATTCTTTGTCTTAAAAAGAAAAGCTTGGTGGTGACTTACTTTACTACTATCATCATGAATTAAAGTGTTATTGAATTTTTTCTTTAACTTCAAATTTCATCACCAATAAAAATTTAACTTTATTAATTCTGCACTAATTTCGTTCGTTTTGTTTTAACAAATACAATTCCTTAAGTGAAGAAATGATGTCTATCTACTCTACCACATCATTCATTTTAGCCAAACAAACAGGAACTTTACAGGTTTTAGGAATACAACTTCTTTGTCAAATTAGATTCCAAAACTGGACATAATTCAATCATTTCTTACAAACTGCTAATGAAATTTGAAATAAAAAAAGAAAAAAGACGGAATAACGACAGTAGCAAAGAAAATCACAGCCACGAAAGTTTCAAACAAGAAACCTAATCCGGAAAGATAGCATCCTCCCTCCTTAACCCTCCTCCTCTCTACCTCCCGTATGATTATATGACCTTTATGAACATGCAAAAATAACAGCTACACGAAAGAAGTTAGTAAAAGAAATGTCACCACCAAAAACGGCAAAATTTTTTAACGGTCATTACTCAACTCTTATCATTTTATAACGGTAAATAAAAGTATTTCTTTTTTCAAGGCGACAATAGCGACCATTAATCGGTATGGGAAAATGTCTTTTAGACTGTTTTCCCTCTTTTCTTTTTTAATCTTTGGTTAGTGGTTGTAGACAGGACAGTTAAAAGTTGACAATGCCAAGATAAGGTATGAAAATACAATCCCATCCTGCCCCATATCACTTCTAACAATGGGAAAAATTACCGATGGAAGTTCAAAGTGCTATAATCCGATATGAAATAAAAATATTATTTATTAAGGTAAAGTACATTTCTGATATCAGTTTGTTCAGCTTACCTCACATTAACAAAGGGAGGGATAGGGAATGAGGGTGCAAATGAGCAGATGGCCGAATAATTTCGATGAAATGACACGTTGTGATTATTTTATGCGAAATTAGACTGAATGATTATTTTAAAAAGTTTGCGAACGGTAAAAAATATCGAATGATTGCATTTCGAAGGTTTGTATTCTGCAGAAACAGAAAGTATCAATCAACAACAAAGATATCAAATTACTCAAAACGACAGTTCTAATAATAAAATTGGGAAAATAAACCATTTAACGATGGCTGTTCCTCCCATCCCAACCATACACAGTGTACTGACTTTTGGCGTCAATCCTTTAAATGCTATATCATAAAACAGCAATGCTCTTCTAATCCGGATACAGTGTCGTTGTGAACAGTACGTTCATGACGTCATATCTTAACATTTCGCATACTTGATTTCCATTTGTTACCAAACTGATGTTTAAGGATAAGGAATGGCACGGTATCAGCCTGATTCTTACTATCATAACTAACTTAATTATGATAAACAATCCTCAGTGGATTGAATTTTATGACCATAAATAGATACTTTTTGAAGAAATGGGCCTACACAACATATAATTTACCCTTGGTATTCCGTTGGAAACCTGCAGACTATATGTAGTGGAATGAATGAAAGCAATTTTGTTTTTTTCTTTCCACTAATCGATTGTTTCCTTTTCTGTCCTTCTCCTTGATAACACGTTGAACATTCGCAGTATATTCCAAATATCCCGCACTTCTCCTCTATTTCTATTAAAAGGCGAAAAAATAATTACGCGAAGCATATGTCAAATAATTAATACATTTAGTAAGTAGCGCATAGAAGCGAAGCGATCGATTATCCCCACTGGCTTTTCAATAAATATGACAATGAAAATTTAAGCAAAGGGTTGAAAAGAGCAAAAGAATTTGCTATGTCGTTGCTTCTTCTTTGCAATACCGTTTACAGCTCTTTTTCATTCCATCTTACTTCTTTTCCAGTCCAATTCCCGTTGCCTTTTCATTTACGGTTGACTCCACCGGATAAATCGTCCGCACCAAACTTTACCAAGTCAAGAGCAAAAAGATCTGCAAATGATGTATTACATCAGTTCTGCATGAATACACTAACACCTCTTTGAATCATACCGAAAGCCTCCCTCCCATACAAACATTATTTATATATGTATATACATACAATACAATAATAATAATAATAATAATAATAATAATAATAATAACAGTATGACATAATATAAAATGATAAGCCTTATTTTATCCAGTAAGAGTATAATGAATAATAAGAAATTACTAATTGTTTACTAGCAAAACCATAATCCAAGTAGAAGTGTCGAAAGCACAGTGTTCAAAAGATTCTCAAAGATAATCACTTAAAGAAGGAACTGAGACATTTTATTAAAATACAATAATTCCAATTATGATTCTTCTAAATATGAATGTTGTTATACAAAGATTTGCCCCTTTCTCCTTATCCTTCTTCGTTTAATCATTCTCAAACTGTTTCTATTTTTTCATCTTTCCTCTCCTAAATGAAATGTTAGTGACATTTGAAAGGACTCTTCAATATTTGACTAATTCTTTTAACCAGTGTGTAAATAAAGAAAAAATAAAATACTAAAAGTGTATTGAGATTTAGTGAATTTAAACTTTAAGCTATTTATTACAAAATAGAAAGATAAACGAATAATGCCACAGCATTCAGACTGATGACGCAATATGATTGTAGTGCTAATATTTGTGGAAGAGGAGGGGAACAAAGAGGTTAAAAAGTCCTATAACCCTGTGTCAATAGGCATTCAGTCATTGGAGCTCAGGGACCAGAAACGATTAATTTACTTCTTTGTTCTTCTTACAATTTGAAGTTGATGTACTGTTAATATTGTTGATGAAACAGAAGTACGAAGGAGCGAAAACAGTGAAAGAGGAGTAAATGAACTGATATCAATTGCAGAATTTTTTAAAAATTGAAAATGTATTGAAGATAGAGAGGTTGCATACAAAAGGACTCTTTTCCCGTTCTTCGTAAACCAAAAAAAGTTAAGAGAAAAAGGAAACCGACTCCCGGATGAATTTTACCAACGAAATATATTTATAGAAAAGAAAGCTAGAGGATTGAAGAAAAAACAAATTAACGGTTGAATTATGTATAAACAGTCTCTCAGCATTTATCTTAAATTCATCCATTTTATGACCCATAAATAACAGCTGCAAGTATTTGATATCGCGTAGCAAAGAACTGAGAGCAGAAGGAAATGATAGTTTGAAATTCCGATCATTTTCAAATTACAATTGAAAAGAGTATTTCGTGTGAAAAAAATCCATTGAAGTTGTCATAAGTATGCTAAAGAGCAAAAAATAGGAAACCACATAAAAATCGGAAATGGAATAATCAGGTAAATGCGATAATTCCTAATCTTGTATTTGAAGGTTTTTTAACTAAAAGCAAATAATGGATGCAATTGTCGTCGCGGCAACAATAATATATCTTTTTTCTTTCTCACTTTTCAGATTTAACAGCGGTGATTAATTTCCAGGAGGATAGAAAAGTGCGATAAAAATTTGAAAAAATTATCTGCCATGAAGAAGGTTGCGAAAAATGTTCGTTTAGAGACGATGACTTATACAACCTTTTTTCCGATTTTTCTCTTTTTTCATCGGATGCAGAAAAATAAGAGAAAGAAATAGTGGGAAATTTCTTGAAAAAGATTACTAACGCTTCATTTGTCAAAAATGAAAAAAGTTTCTATTCCGATAATCACAATATATAGCGTTTTTCCATTCTAAGGTAATCATCCATTGGATACGATCACGTACTGTCCCCTCGCTATTACGTCCGATATGACTCTCAGTCAGATTGCAGTTCTACAATTCGCTTATCAGTGGCAAAGTATAAAAAGTGGCCATACGTGGCTCAAATGAAGGGTGAAGGGAAATTCTGCGAAGAGACGACAGATGATAATTTTACGCCTACAATTTAAAGTTGATTGCCCGAACAGCCGTTATCCTTATTCGAGTTCTCATTTCCAAAAAAAGAAAAAAGAAACGGAAAATGCCGGCTGACTATTAGTTTCCGTCGTAGGGGAAAAAACATTTAACTCTAAAAAGTGCTTGGGAAAATAAATAATTACAGTTAAATTTCAGCGCAAATTTTCGGAACAAGAGTGTCAAGTAATGAATATATTCTCATAAACAGATCTTCCCTATCATAAAGCGATAAGGTAAACATGTACAAGAAAATTCTTCTTACATTCAACATAATTTCATTTTATGTTTTTCTCAAAACTGGATTAAGAATGTATCTTTTTATGCAACATAGAGCAAAATAGATTAGCACGGAATTTAATTAATATTACTGTCGTCGTGATTAAATGTCGCTGCACGGGATCTTGAAAAGAATAATGGTCATTTGTTTCTGGTCACCAATTTTGGAACGGTTGATGCATAGAGATTTTGGAAATGATACTTGTCCAACAATATGAGCCACGGATTTTCATGTGAATTAAAAGATTCGAAAACGAAGCTTTCTTTAAAATATCAAAATGGCTAGAAAAGCAAAATTGCTGGAATTTATTAAATTTCAGCATTAAGAAAAAACACAAAACTTCAAAAGTTTAATGCGGCGTTTCTTTGATAAGCTGTAATATTCTCATCAAATTTAAATCCTCCATCCAAAAATCAACGCATCAAAAGAAAAAACACATGTTCGCCGGGTAAATTTAACAAATAAAAGAAAAAAAACTACTTTCAAATCTATTTCGAAAAAACTTATTACAAAAGTATTGCGATACTTTCATATACATACATTTTGGTCATTATCAAAATCAGAATAGGAGAATTTATCATTTGTCCCATTTTATGCATCCAGTTTTCCCCTTGATCGAGATCTACAATTTCTTCTTCTAGGCTGGTGATATCTAAGTCGATGCAACAATGAAGATGATCATTATGTCTTGGAGCAAATGAATGGATACAATCTCCGATCATACCTTTTCATTATTTGCTACTGATGAGCTGTTAGTATCTCACCATTTACATTGCCGTTTATTTTATCTTAGTCTCAGTAAGCATATTATTCCAACGGTAACTGTGTCATCAGAGTTTTCCTTGGAGTGAACTTATTGGCTTTTAATTACTTCACATTACCATTATTATTTTGCAAAACTCATGTTATGAGATCGAATATTGGTCTTTTAAGAATGTCACTAACGGTCAAATTTTCATTGAGATTTTAACAAACAATTTGAAGAATTGAAACAGACAGAAACAATTGGGACATGGTAAAATATGTTATGGTAGTATGTGCTTCGATACTGTAGGGAAATAGGAAAATGAGAAAAGGAGTCGTGACAGCGTATCTAGCAGATTTTCAAAATGAAGTCGGCAACATTAAAGAAAACAATAGTTACGTCAGCTGAACAAAAAAAAATGTCGGCTTCAACTTATATCTACTACCACGAACTTTAAATCTGGAATTATATTGTCCGTAACTAATTGTCATTACGTGATGATTCGACGGAATGAGTGACGTTTGTGCTTGTGTCAAGTGGTTTTTCTACCTGTTGTAACTCCGGAAATTGAATTAAGTATGCCAAGGAAATAACAACAGAGAAGTAAACTTATTCTTGCGATTTAGTATCGCACACAAAATGCGCTTGTGACACGTGGAGCAATACATACACATCATTCCAACATTTTTCAGCACTACTGCCACTGCAAAATTCATGAAAAATTTTGCTCAATTTAAAAATAGAGATTTCCTCGTAAAACATCAAATCTTTGAGAGCGTTAAAGGTTTAATGCAAATGAAACGAAGCTATTACGAGGAAATTATACGGCCATCTGCCCATCGATGTAAATAACCGGAAATTTTCAGTTTATAACAATGGTTCACACCTCACAAAAAAAAAGGCATAGAGCCATTTTCAAATTTAGTTCGATGCCATATTTCATCAAATTATATTGGACAGGACGGCTGTCCGATTTCACCAATCCTCCTTTCTTCTTTTCAAAACAAAAAAAAAAAAGAAATGAAATGAGATCCGTGCTGGATAGCACCATCATTTAGTGACTAATGTAATATTTGAGATTTCGAATTTTGTTCAAATTATTCGTTTAATTTCAGCATGGAATGCTTTTTGTTATAATTGAGTACTGATACGACAAAAAAGAAAAAGTAGAAATGCCCAGTTGCGATAGTTCGATTTGATCAAAGATTGTTGAAATATTGTTGTATGATTGAGAAGAAAGAAGTGAAACATCGAAATTTGAATTGGTGCTTCAAAACAGAATGCTAAGTAAGCTGTGATTGCACTAACAAAGGTCACTAATAATGTTTTTCAAATGTTTATTTGTACATGAATAAGTTTATAACTCGTGAAAGTAAAGATTAAGTAAATTGGAGAAGTTGCGCTAGAAAATAATGTAATAAGTGCGACAATAGCATTAACGTTCAATGCCAAATTTTTTCACCTTCCCTCCGCTGCACTTTACACTTATCGGTTTTGGCTGCTTATGCATTCCACAACATCAAACTCTCGGATTCTCAACATTCTCCTAAACAGACATTTCCGGACTCATCTAATTGTCCACTCTCTCGAAAAATCCCAATTTTTTCTTCATCTTTGAAGGAAGAAATAAACTATTCAAAACCAACAAAATGTTTGTAACGCAATATATATTTGATTATATCGATAAACGATACTTTATAAATAATATAATGCTAGCGTTTGTGAGGCCAAAATATAAGTGTCGAAAAATAGCACAGGTTACCATAAAACTATTAAGACTATCTGTTTCTCTCCGCAACATAGTAACTAAATCATTTTTCATAATAATATGAAAAATTTCTACTTAATTACATTAACAACATATCATTAGAATACTGAACTTTTTCTTCTCGGAAAAAAATTTTTGGAATAATAACCATTAAAGAGTGATTAGCAAATATAGTTAATATTACAGTTACCTTTTAAATCCGACGACAAAATGTGGACTGCTGAATTACTGTTTCAAATTAAGCTGTATATTTCGAAGGTTTTGTAATGTTTCGATGGTGAAAATTTTATTATAGTAATACAGGCTTTGTTTAGCAGTAGAATTTATCATTGAGATTCAGAAATTAATAAGCTTCTACTTAAAAATAACTAATAGTTTGAATTGTTAAAACAAATTTTTTGGAGTTATTAGAAAAATGCTTTTAAATATATTTATGTAAATTAAAATGAAGCAGCAGTACGATGAAGATTGTAATTGAAATGTGTGTAAAAATATCGTTGTTTCTTATTTTTAAAGGATATGATTGTTTATCAACTTACTATTTCCTTTTTTTTTTGATGCTGAAATAGAATTCCAATATGCAAAATCCTGCTGTATTTGAAAATATTATTCAGGATGAAATGCACTTTCAATCCACATTACACTAAATTAAAAGTTTATTGTATGAATTTAAAATGTTATACTCCAATGCTAATTTAATGCAATTATGAATGTGGAGGATAAACGACTCTAGTGGTGAAATAGAAGAAGAAAGAATTATAGGTTTGCTAATGCAAAAGCAAAAATTCAAATAAATATTTCCAAAAAAAAATTAAATTCATAAGACATGCTAAATGATTTGTTTTCTATATCATGGAAAAAGTTGTTTTCATTAACTTTAGACTTTTTTTATTGGATGAATTTCAATAGACATTGAAGGGAAGTACAAGTAAGTGGCTTGTTTTGGCAATTGAATTTGATATGTAATGAATTTTATGCGCTAGAATAACAATGAAATTAAAATAAACTAACAGTTATTGCAGGTTGAAGTTCGTGGTCCAATTCCTGTAAAGTGAACAGATCCCCGCTATTCATATCGATTGTAAACCATCCGCCATCTGTTGCATTATCCACTGGCTGAAATCAAGTCGTTTCTCTTTCTGAATTCATGTATCTCGACTAATTCGAGATCGATAAATATCGACTAATATTATTTGAATATAAACAGATGAAAGTTTAGACTTAAATGTTAAACTTCAACATTGCCAGAATACAAATTTGGTACAATTATTCTCGCAATTGAGTATTTCTCAGTTCACCTCGAAAAGTCTAATATTCTTTAGGAGAAAAAATAAAAATCATGAAAAAAAGCTTCATTTTGTTGTTGCTCTTATATTTAGGTGAAATATCAGATTTATTAACAGATCCCGTGCACATCATACTTTACATTTAATAAGCTTGAGAATAGTTTTCCTATCAATAACCGACCGTTATTGAGTACTTAATTTCTCGACCAAATTGCTCATTAAAACCACCAATTTTGGCTCGAACTGAATAAACACGGTTGTTAGCTGGAATATTCTGGAAAAAAAAAGAAATACATCACTTATAATCAGGGTCAAATATTTCAAAAAATTTGAGTAAGATGAAGTTATTATTTAATTGATATCCTGAGCACCCAATAATTATATCTGGTTTTCAGTTTAAGCAAATAAAAAAACGAAGTAACTAATCGATGTCAACAAGCTCATTATGCTCTTAATTCAAGTCATTAAAAACCCTATGATATGATCGCCATCCGAAACAAGACTGCTATAATTTGGATTTTTTAATTTAACCTCATCAAGTTGTAAGGTGAAATGAACGGACGGCGACACGATATGTATACCCTTGTCATCAACAGCATGACTTAATGACGTAGATTCCAGTACGTGGATACTAACAGCTGCATTGCCTGATAGCGTTGGTGTACCTGAATTCAATAATGTCAGTATGGAAAAGCACTTGGTGACAATTTCATAGATCTACTTAATACTAAATCATCAGACTTCATTTCAAATAAATTTTCATCTTATCTTTTTTCAAAGTCATGAATAGTTGAATATGCTTAATATGTTTAAAATTAGTGAGATAAGAATAAAATAATTTCAATTCGTAATAAAAAATGGTGGTTAATTTTTTAAAAAATTTATCGCAAAGAGACAAATGTATGAATATGAGGATATAAGTTGACTGTAGAAGCAGAGATAAATCACCTCTGTTCGTGTCCCCTTTTATGCTTCTCCCACTTATTTTTTATCCTGGATTATTTTTCCTTTATCAAAAGATGATTTAATTGAATAAGAGCTTTGTACTCAAATATTTTATTTTTCAACGATTGCTACTTTTTGTATATACAATTAAAAATATAATTGACAAATTAAAGGATTATCAAAGAAGCAAACCTTGATCACTTGCTACAACTGAAAAATCGTACGGATGCGCTCGAGCTAGGCCAATCAATGCTTTCTTGGCTCGTATCAACCCACTTATTGGATCAATTTCAAAGTCTATAATTATTTCGAAATTGCTGTTTATTTTTTCAAATTGATAATTACAAAATTTTATCGAGATTTATGTCTGCTAGTCCCGCAGTGAAGTGAATATTATTCAAACCAGACCAACGTTTCAAGATTATAGTAAAGCATCTATTTCCAAAAACGCAATATTGGTGTATTTTTTATTTTGGAAGTAGTATCTTTGCTTCTATCTCCCTCACAGCAACCTTAAGTTTGATTTCAGTAAGATTTCCTTTGAATTTCATTTGCTAAAATCAAAGTGTAAAATAATTTCCAACGATTTATTTGTTGAATTTTTGATTAACTTCCATTAGAAAATCTTCCTTATGAAATTCTTCAACTGTAAACAGTTTAAGAATTATTATTGGAGAGTTTAGCCCTGATTACTGGCGTTCAATGGATGATACGGAAGCAAATATGTTAAGGTTATAACCCTTTTTATTAGTCATTTACTAGCAATTTTTAATTTGGACACGCTTAATTTTTGTAATAACGAACTCGGATTTTGGACTTTGAACTAGAGATCTAAAATTATTAATTCCTCAGGAAAATATTATGAGGAAATGATAGCATGCAACCTGAATCCCCACAGGTTTAAATCCTGTTTTTTCTCTGCTTGGTGTTTGAAACTACAAATTTTCTAGGATTCAAATTTTTTCCAATGAAATATGAATCAAAGATAGAGAAAAGTTGATTAATGAAAGGGGCTATTGCTCCCTTGTAAATTTGTAGCTTTTCAATAGCAATGCCTGAGGAAGCACTAATTCCTTTTTGATACATCGTCAAATTCCAAAAAAAAAAAAAAAATACATTGATTATTCTTTGGTGACAGAGAGTAACGAATATCTGCATTCGGGCCTTTGTCTTTATCTTCAGCATGCACATAAGTTAGTACCATTGCCTCGGGCCAGTTTTCTACTGCTTCAATTTTATATTCGTTATGAATGAAAACGGGTACATTGTCGTTTACATCCAATATCGTAATCTTTACCTATAATGCAAGTTTTGCGCTTAAAATCTCAAATATTTCAATCCGACTTGTAAATCTGCAGTAAATAGTTGCTTCGAGATGACTTAAAATTTAGCCAACAAATGCTAGTTACCAACATTTCTTTGGCTAGACATGCTGAATCTAGCTAGCATCCTTTGCAATAACGGCATTTCACAGATGCAAACATGAGACATTTGCATGCAGGCAAGCCTATATGTTCATAATATGCTTAAAATTGCTACATAATTTCTCGAGTATTGGAACAAATTGTCACTATTTCATTTTTACAAATTTCTGAAATAGTACCGCAACACTATCGCTGTTACCACCAGAATCAGTAACTTTCAATAAAACAGCCATTTCCTCAACTTTTTCTCGATCTAAATCAGCAGCAGGAGAAACGACCACTGCTACGGTTTCATTTACCTGAAAAGAAGTAACAGTGTCTGCTGATTACTCTATTTAAAGTAGCTCGAGCAAGTTACTTAAAAGGAATGCAAACAATTTAACTATTCATTGCAAGCATTATATCAAACTTGATTTCAAGTCCTACTTCTAATACATTTACAAAATGCTTACTTTTTTAACCTGGAAATTAGCTGCACCGTTACCACTTAATGCATAATTGAAGACACCTGTTTTACCATACAAATAATCAGGATCCGATATTTGGACTTCAAAAAGCACCGTTCCAAGTCGCGAATTTTCCGCAATTGTCAGCTGAATTTCAAATAGTGATAAAAACATTCAAAAAATAAGTAAATAAATAAAAAATAGAAAAAATAAAAAAAATAATTGATTAGAGCAATTCCGTAAAACAGGAAATTTTTCAAGCGTCAACAAGTTTTGTTTTGAATGTTAAAAGTTAACACTTATTTTTCAACTAAATGTCAGCTGCTAGCTGTATCTTCGCATTAACCAAGCCATAAACTAACAATATCATCAAATACTGTCAAAAAAATCTCTACTATTGATATAAGGAAGATTCACATGATTAAAACTGACAGGATTGGAAGTTTCAACCTGTTTATTGTTATAAGCTCTATTCATCAAGATCATATTGATATAAGAAAGACAAGACCCGTGTTAATAGAAACTGACCACAAGGAGTTAGTAGATTTCATAAATAAAACGAACATTTTCGAAGTTATAATCACCAAATTTGGCTATTTTTGGTGGGTTATCATCAACATCAATAATTTCAATTCGTAGCACTGCCACAGTATCATATGGTTCTTCACCTGCGATCAATAGCAAATCAAATATATGTGATTCAAGTTCCATCGCTTCAAAATCGAAAGGTGTCACAACCTGCACATCTCCTAAAACGACTTTTTTCATGACGGATTACATTACGGAAGATTTACTAATACAGCTATCGAGAATTAGATAATCCTGGATGATCAACGAAAACCGAAAAATCTATCTGTTCGTAGGCATCGTGTATTTTAAAAGCTGCAGAAATCTGTGAGATAAATTTTACGATTGTATAACAGTTTGCTTTTGTCTTGCAAGGATAACCTGTCCCCAGCAGCAAGTATCCATCCACTCACCACTTTCAAAAGCTCAGGATAGCTTAAATTTGTTTCTAACTTTTGTACTTAAAGGTAAGAAATGAAGTCTAACCACTTCTTCCATCCACGGTGAAATGCTGTGCCATTTCGCCTGAAAGCATTAAATCCACAACTTTGGTTCCATTCATCGGATTGTAAGCCGGCAATGAAATAATTGTGTAGCCTTCTGGAGAATTTTCAGCTAATTTGATCTGAAAATGTTTTTAATACGGTTTCAACTGTCAAAGTTGATGAATGGAAAGCTTAAGCAAATGCTATAACAATAATTGAAATATTATAAGCAAAAAAATGTGCCTATCAATAAATAAAAAATTGCCGGACAAATGATCAAACATATAGTAAACAGATATCAGTAAGCAAATTTTTAAATCATCTGACTCATACTGCAAGCAATAAAGTAAGTGATAGTAAGGTGTACTGGAATGATATTCATATCACTTCTCCATGGATGACCAAATCTTGGTTGTGCTTGCCGTTTACGTTCATGTGCCATCTCCACTGGCTCCGAACTGAGAAACAACATCACCTTTGCTGTAATTAGGTTAAATTTCATTTGTTATAAGATATTTACCTGAAAATATATGGTTAAAGTATATTTAATTTTGATAGCATTTTTGAAATTAAGATGATGTACATTCGTAATTTAGATTTTCAAAAATTGAAAAAGAAAATAGCATTAGTTTGATGGAAGTAATTTAAATCAGGTTGAAAATAGTAATATCAATGGTTTTCTGTATAATTATTTTATATACCGGAATCATTAGCATCTTCTTTTGAGGATAAGTTGAGCTGTAACATTCGTATCTGTTGCAGTCGCTTCATATCCATTATTATCATGCCGTGACTATTTGATATTGCATTCTGCAATTTAAAGAGAAATCAATTTTAGTAGTTTCACTTTTATCACTTGTGAAATTTTATGCTTAGAATTTTGCATTCATTGGAATTATTGAGCACTCTTCATAAATTAAAACATATGATTGAAATGACAAAAGAAATACTTTATCAATATGAGTGTAGTGAAGCTGCTCATCAATAGCACTGATACTATCTCGTACAATCGTTATTGATGCTTTGTTATGTTCCGGAAGTATTTCTACTGTTTGACGACTTGCTGCTGGATCTGACATATGCAAATTTTAACAGCTAATAGAGTAAAACTGTATTACGAAAGTTTATGTCTCATATTGCGAAAGTTAAACTCTAATCAATAGCTTCTACTAGATTTCAGCAAAACATCATTTTTAGTTTAATAAATTCTTTAAATTAACCTTTACGTAAGGTCTTGACAATTAACTTTTTGGTAAACAATTTCTTCACATGATTATCGTTGATTACGGTGAGAACAAGAACGGATTCCGTGATAAGCCTACCATCAGTTCGGTTTACTGCTGCGATGGATGTGCTGTACTTTCCGCTCACGATACCGGTTCTGTAAAATCGAAAGTATGTTTAATGCTAATGAACTACTTTTTAATTTCCAAGATATTCGATGGTTGTACATTAAATGACACTGAATTACACTGCTTAAAAAAAAATTGGTTATTGCATAGGATTTTATGGCCAAACACTATTTAATACTAATGTTGTGCTGAAGATTTACTGCGGGACATTGCCAACAATGACATTTCCACTATATTCATCCACAGACAGCCAACCAGGATCATCTCTTAAAAGGATAAACCGCAATGCATCGAATGGTGCATTTTCCAGTTCTGGTTGCAGGATGGGATTACCTGGAAGAGTTCAATATTTTCCTCAAATCTTAATCAATTCAAAATTCCAAGTTCAAATTAAAATGTTCAGAAGAGAAAAAAACCTTTAAATAGCTTTTCAGTGTTAACAGTCCTTTCATATTTGGCTCGTTTGAAATGAGCTTTTGTAACAGTATTCTGAAACAAAAGATTTTCAACTTTGTTCCTTTAATTAAAAATATAAAACAAAAAGTAAAAGGGTTACCATTTTCGTGTCTTATACTCGCTGTGAGAATGATTGAAAACAGATCTCAAACAAACAGACCAAAAGTAATTTTTGGATGCACTTGAATGAAATATTCGAATGAACAGGATTAAATCGAAACAGACACAAACTTACCAGTACTTGTGCATTAAAAGTGATTTTTTGTTCTGGAATATTTCCATCGGGATCACGGGCAGTAATAATCAGCTGATAAATTCCCGCTGCCGGTAAAGACCACAGCCGCCCATAGTAAATATCATCACGCATCTTTTCCAACGAAATAAATGCTGATGCCGTGCCATCAGTACTTATTTCATTGATATTATGTGGTGCTATATCGCTATCCTTTACCTGTTAATTAATAAATTACTCTTTAAAAGTTTAAATATTTCCTAAAATTCAACTTTTTATTTGTCAGAAATTATTTTACTTTACTATCATCCATTCAAAATCAAGTTTTATTACCTTTACAACAAAAGGTTTTGTGAAACGACCATTTGATACCGTGATTTCATTTTGTAATGTTTCCAGAATTGGGCCGTTGTCATTCCGGTCGTCAATATGAATCCTTACGATTGCAGGAACCGAATTTAAACCATCTTAAGAACAGAAAAGGTATCGAATACAACGAGAGGTGATAAAACTAATTTGATAATAAAACTTGGGCTTGGACAACCTGGGTTTAATCTATTTCAGAAATAAGCAACATTCCTGAATCTGTTTTGACAAATATGCTTTTCTCGGATTTCAGTCTGATATTAAAGGAAAGGACGCGTGTCGATCAAAATTTATTAATTAGCAGATTAACTGAATAATCATACTGAACAATTCGTGTTTAAAGTGATATTAGTAACAAAAAGCCAGAGATAAAATTTCAAGTGCCATAAATTCTGTAGAACACTTTATTGATGGAAGGATGATAAGTCAGAATGTTGATAGTGTCCTCAAGCAAATTTCATTACGATTTTGTTTGTATACACAAGAAGAGAACAAATATCGAAAGGGACTTACTGCGATCGGTAACGATAGCAAGAAGGTGATATGAAGTAGTTTGCTCTCTATCCAAGCATGGCAGGACACTTGGACATGAGACGCTTACCGTACCATCATTTACCGCAAATCTTTAAATGAATAAATTTGATAAAATATACAACCAATCTTTCAAATGTTGGCAAAAAAAAGAATACTTTTTTTCCATTTTTTCTTTCCTGAATTTTTATGTAAATTGTTTTAACAATTTGATAGCGGAAGTAAAACTTAAACTTATAACAGTTAATTGTTCTATATGGATAAATACATTGTAATGAAATATCCAAAATGTACAATTCACTCCCGGGACCAATCAATCGATAAGTGATAATTCCATGCTTTCGGCCATCCATGAAATCAGCTTCCATCTGGCCAACTTTTTGCCCTGTTATACTGCCTTCACTTACGTGAAAATCATATTCAGGAAATAAAAATGCTGGTGCTTCATTATTAAGATTTCCATCTCTCATAATGCTAATCACTTTTGATGATGTTACTGACGGACGTGTTCGCTGGGATGCAGTCACCTGAAAACATAGTCTTATTAACAGATACTGTGAATGCACCTATTAAAATTCCTCTCAAACAACCGAAACTAAAAAGATGCTGGAATTTATTAAAGTTATTGAATGCTTTCAATTTATTCAGAATAAATTATGAATTGATAAAAGTCCTTTGAGAACAAATAGAACAAATTCTAAGAGTCAGGCAACCTGGAAGGAAAAGAATCGATGCATCCAATAGTATTTCAGAATTTTAAAATTCCTACCAATAGTAAATTTTACCTTGACAACGACAGAGCCATCCAAAAGATCGCGATTCAGTTTGTCAGCATCACGAATAGCAAGAAAAACCGTCTTTCCCGGCTGCATACGGCGTGGAATTACTTCTAATGCAGAGGAATTTACTGATACCATGATTACATCGTTTGGATCCTAAAAAAGAAAATAAAAAGTCAAGTTTCTTGAATTTTATTGTTTAGGACAACAAGTAACTCGAGAATTTCGAAAACTTACCATGTTATTGACGGTAATGATGATATCAAGATCAGACAAAATGTCGGAATCTCGAAATTCGTTAGGTAAAATATATTTGCCTCCGTCGTTAGCTCTGAACTTCAAATCTATTGCTAAAATTAGTGGGTAATTAAAGTCATAAAAGTGATAATTCACCATATTTTCTCTTGGCACAATTCGGTGTTTATTCAATTACTTAAATACTGCTGTTCTTAACAATTTACAAAAGTGTGTAAATTCCTAAATATTTCAGAGGATATTTCTTCCGAATTTGTCCACAGAAAGTCCATCACAGAAATTTTGTCAACTTTACTCTGTCATTTAAGCTTACTTGTTTCTTGCGATTTCATCTCATTGATTCTGAAACCACTCTCTAGGCTGTCATCCTCTTCAGGCCATTCTTCTTTAGCTTCGGTTTCTATCCGAACTCTTTCTGGATATAGTACAACCGCCATTGTTTTATCACTGTTTATCTGTTCCGAGGTCAGTTGAATCTGTTGCGATTTGTCGGTTCCAAATTTTCCAATGTTAGTTTGATTCAAACTTTCATTCATTTCGTAATCTGAATTCATTTGGATGTCGTCTGTTATGCTGATCGACGTTTGTTGAAGAGTAGCAACATTTTTACTTTGATCAATGCCGACTATTTCTGTAGCGACAGTCGTACCAACATTATTAGTAATAATTATATTATCAGCATAATTTTCCCAGGTAACAGCATTAGTATGTGTAGAAGTAAGACGACTGTTTTCAATACCGATATTCACATCACTATCAATGTGACTGATGTCATCGTTATCAACTGAGTGAGTGTTACTATCAAGACCCTTATCAGTACTTAGTGCATATGTTGCTAGATCCATTGGCTCTGTAGTAGTGATATAGTTATGTTGCATATCCGCACTCGTTTCAAAGTTTGGTGCATGTTTTCCGAAGTTCCCAGCAAAATGTTTGTCATTCTGAAAGCTCCAATTCATGCTATCAATGTTACTACCATTCCCCGACACAGGTATTGTTGTCATTGGCATCAAGGAAGCACCTAACTTATCTTCCAAGTTTTTTCCATCATCTACTGGAATACTTGGGAATAAATTATTGCCATTTTGGACCAGTGAAACAGCGGTAGTTGTCAATTTATTGTCTACCAGTTGTTCTTGGCTGTATGAAAAGAACTTATCGCTGTTTTCACTGAATTCGCTGTCTTTGTAGTTGTGACCAATTTCTGTTGCTAAAGAATTTCTATGAATCCCGGTAGTTACAAATGTTCCTCTTTCAGATGAGTTATAATGGGCGGCATTCAAATCATCAATCTCAGAATGCGTGAAACCATCTTCTCGAAAATGTTCTGTAATTGTTACTGGAATAATTTCATGTTTCTGTAATGATTCAAATTCATTCATACTCTCCTTTTTATTCAAAATTTCTTTAACTGGAAAATTCGCCCAATTTTCCGAAACTTTCCTGGAAAGCTGTCCAAATGACTTCTGAAATGAAGGAATATTAACTAAGGAAGGACTTGTTTTGCTCACTGATTCTGGCTGCTGTCTTGCTATTTCTTTGACTTTCAAAAAGAAAGATCTTCCTGATCCCTTTTCTGTTGCAGATTCAACAGTATTAACTATTGTTTCAGTATCATGGACGGTCGACTGGAATACTCCTGCTGAATTTTCATGCACAGGAGAATCTTTGGGGAATGATGTTGATCTTGCAACAGCTTGCTCACTTTGTGATACAGTAACACCAGGAAATCCAAGTCGATCATAGATTTCTAAGATGGTTTCCGTGGTTTCTTGTTCTTGAACATCAGCCAGCTTTTCGACAACCGCTTCGCTTGCAGTTCCTGAAGCACCTTTTACAGGTTCTGCTTGCACTGTTTTTATATTCCAAGTACCGTGAGCGGAAACTGTGTCCATAATTATTTGTTCCAGATTCGGTTTAGTCACAGTAATAATTCCTGGTCCATTCTCAGAAATATTTATAGAGTCTGCAACAGTATGGTGCTCTGAATCAGTAGGAAGTTTCGATGTGGCAAATTCATTCATAATTAATGTTCCAGCCGTACTAGAAACTGTTGTTATTCTCGAAGAATAAGACGTTCCTTTGGTAGCGAAGGTCAGGACTTCAACATTGATATCTGTGGAAGTTTCAAAACTGCCTTGGTTAGCCTGGAATAAAGTAATTAAACCGATAAAAATTCATATTATTTGAAAAGCTTCTATAATTCATAGTCACTTCAAGGAAAGTATGGTACTTTAATTTGAAATTTGTAATGGCCATTGTTGGTTTTTCTGAAATCAACGTCAGCACCATCATGTAGCATAAGTTTGATCGAAAAAGTGAGACGATTTGCATTCTAGAACATAACACACCATTAGCTCGTACTGAATTGATAATGTATGTTAAATTTTTGTGGGATAGACTTGAAAAATTTTGGGGTATTTTATTGCATGCATAAATATGCCGTTAAGTTAAATGATAAAGTATGTAATATCAGTAGATTATCAGTTAGATGAGATAAATTTGAGGTAAAAGATGAGTAATAGGTAAATTTAGACAGTGATTTTGCGCAAGTAAATAAAGCAAAGATATCTGACGAGTGCTTTCTGGAAGTGTTTGGAGACAACAGTTTTTGAGTTAATATCAGCAAAAAAAGAAAAGAAAAATAGAGCTATTAAGTTAAACGACAAACTTCTAGCAAAACGAAATGAAAATAATTCACGAAAATACCGTCTCTGTTTCCATTTCGCCCAGATAAAACCATTGAAGTGGCTCGGATTGAATTGAAAATTTTGCTTCCACATCACCAAAAGGAGTTAGAAAGTAAACTACGGCAACAATCATCGAATCCTGCAATATGTTTAGATTCTCCGAGAAATCATAAATCATGAGAAACTGAAGATTTCCTCTGCTCTCCGGATATATTAAATCGCATAAAACTGGAAGCTTCATTCGATGTTTCTCCGCTGATGCAATGTAATGTTATATAAATCCTATAATTTTTGCTGTAAAGATCAAAATTCTTCAAAAATTGCGAGACCTTGTTTTTCCCTTCCGGTACATATATTTCATAGCTGTTATGCTCGAAATGTGGCATAAAAATAAAAACAGGCGCTTTTGGCTTCCTTGTTGCTTCTCCAGACTGAGCAATGAATTCGCTTCGGACTGAAACCGGTTGCTCTTCTAAAGCGATGAAATTTGGTTGCACACGAAAATCATTTTCAATCATTGTTTTCGCTTGATGTTCAACGGTTTGTTGAGTTATCATCCTTGGGATATCGGAACGAATTTCGTCATTAAGATTAAAATCATCCGAAACGAAATAGATGGAAGCGTTCCAACTCTGCAAAAATAAAACTTTGAGTGGGACAAAAGAATTATATCAAAATATGAGCACCTTTTATAAAATATAAACATAAAATAATACAACTTGAAATCAAAGAGTTCAAAGAAATATAAACCGTATACGAATTTCCCCCGTGATTTCGTATTCTAATAGTAAGAGGCAAATTGAAATTTGTAATGTTCTTGGAGCCGGTGTAAACAATCCGTAACCGATAACTATCATTGCTGAGTAAATCGGTAACGCAAAATACAACTTCCGGTAGCATACATATGAATTCAATTGAACTATTAAACGTGTCATGTGCCTTTACAGATAGAATTTCATGACCTGGAAAAAAAGCAAAATGATAAACACTAGGCTGTTAATATAGCAGAAGGCGTCAGTAATTTTTAAGTATTTCAAGGACTAACTTCAAGATTAAACTCAAAGTTTCATTTTGCAATTATAACTGTATCTTAATTGTGATAACTTTGAAAAGTGAGTGGAACTTTGGTGAAACTTTTTACCTGAATGAAACTTTGAAATATGGACAGGCTTGACGAAAACTTGTGGATTACTCCAAATAATGGAACGAATGTTCCCTGCAGTGTAATCCGAGACATTCAATATAGGATCATCTGTCACTGTTGCTATTTTTAGATCGGAATTAGACATATTGAGTGTAAGGAAATTCAACGAATTTGCGACTCGTGCCTCAGATAAATTCGAACTTTCTTTAACGTGATTGAAATTTGAATCCTGAACCAGCTTTTCAACAGCATCTCCATCAGCCACACTGCAAGAGATTTTATAATTTGTATTTCAAAATTTTGATTTTTCTTCAACTTCTCTTTGTTTAATTTTTTAGAAGAAAAAAACTGAAATCGAAAAACTCCCCAAACGACCTGTGAAGAAATGCGCTCATTTGTGATGCTGACTCTTGAATATTGTCATCCATTTGACTAATCCCAGTGCCAGCACCATTCATAGTTTCGTCTTCTCCGAATTCTTTCTCCATTTCTACAGTGGTTTTTCCAGCTAAAATTAACTAATATTTTAGCCAACAAAAATCAATTTTATAATTCCAAAATCTATGGCATAAAAAAGAAGACAAATAAATCGTCAGAAATCAATCGTGAAAGCTGTAATACCGGCGATAATCAATGATTCATCTGAAACTGGTAGTGTAAGTTTTTTTCCAGGCACTGTTTCACTGAAAAGTAATAATAATATTATAAGAAATACACAAATCTTTTGTTAAAGGACCAAAAAGTCCATGTGGATTAAGGCTTTTCTGGAGTTAATTGTAACACATGCACTGTGAACCCCTGCATATGAACTATCACTCTCTCTAAATGTGCACTGATTTCATAAAAACCCACCTGAACATTATTCAAATTAGCAAGCTCAAACAAGAAAAAAAATGCAAAAAATTTTGATTTTATTTATTGGAACCTTGACAGTACAGACATCATGTCATTTTCATATGACTGTTTACCAAATACGTTTTGATTATTGATACCATCTGATTTCTAGAAAAAAAAACTTGTTAGATGAGTTCAAGGAATCTTTTGAAAATCGATGAAAAACACTCTTAATATAAAATAATCTTATTGATAAGCGCATTGAACGCGTACTTATGACTTATTCATTGACTCTTCAGAAATACTTTATTCAGTTGCTTAGTTTGATTGAAATATTTTATAAATGTCATATTGAAATTACCACTGTACTACCAATGGGCACTGTAGTGAACTAAACAATTTACATACCTTTAAATTATCAGACATTCCACCTCCTTGTTCATTACTGATCATTCCAAATTTTGACATACCCGGGTCATTATTTGAGAAATTTGGAAGGTCAGCTCCGGCAATAAACTTTCCGAAAGTTGTATCAAAAATTTCATTTTCATCCGTTTTTTCAAATGATATTTGTCCTGAAAAAAGAAAGAAAAAAAGATCAAAAATAGAATTCGATCGTTACATAATGATTGAATGCTTTGCAGTTCATTGTTGTTATCCTAATCAATTATATTATTGAACACTGTATGCTTTGTAATTCAAATGATTTGTAATATTTCACAGTCAATGTATTAATTACAAGTAAATTTCAAAAAAAGAAAAAAAAATTACCGCATGTGTTAGAGACAAACAAAATCCATAACCAAATCAACATTATCAAATGTAATCGAATTTCCACTTCACTACTAGAATTGTGCAATTTATAAAACGTAAGGCAAAAATCAAATATCCAATTTTTATTAATAATTTTAGATCCAATTTCCATATATTCCAGTACCCATTTGTCAATGCCAAATATAATCAAATAATATTTTTACAGAGAACTTAATCCTAGGGGTTGAACCAGTATCAATATTAGCCTATTGAACAATGCAATCAGTGATAGCATTGTCTATGTCATCATCACGTAGTATGTTTTACGAGAACATTTTTGGTAAAATAAAATTCTGCGACAACAATTATAAGTAAATGTTCTTTCGGTGATGATTCAGCTAGAAATTTGACAAAAATTAACTCCGTTCGTTGATGTCAATAATACATTCGAATCACACATCCTTCATTGTCTTTGTCACTTTGACCTAATTACAACTGCCATTTCTTTTCTTTTTTTCTTACTGCCGTTGCGCACAACCTTAATACTTTTTTATTCAATGTTTGGGACTAATGAATCGCCTGCACAGGAGTGGTAAACACTGCGGTAAAGGAAGAAAGGGAGAGTGGAAAGGCGGGTGGGAGAAAAAAGGAAAAGGTATCTAATTTAAAAATCTTTGGTCAAACCTTACTTACTGAAAAATTTCCCAAATATGCCGTCTGATTTATATAAATTTGATGAAATATTGCGGTGCTATCTTTAGAATTCAATACTGATACATTGTTTCGATCATAATAATCAATTTCGTAATGAAGGTCACGTTAGCATTTCCATTACGATTACATGCCCCAAATAATATATATACCAAATTTCGGAAATTTCCTTCGTCAACTTATTTGATAAGGCTGAAAAAAGCTGAGAACTTCTACTTTTTTTGTGGCAAGCATATTGGATGAAGCAACAACCAGTAGATCAGCAACAATGCGTCAAATATCAAGGCATGTTTGATTCATCTAATCAGTGATGCCATACTTTCATATCAAACTATAAGCGAGTGCATTTTGAATAATCGACAGCGGATGGAACAGTCGTTAGTGAATGATAATAAGTTAATCAAAGTCTGCGAACCCAGTGATAACTTAGAAGCATGCACAAAATACAAAAAGCTCTTCACCATGAGGAAAATTTCTCCAAATTTGTTCGCGGTATTATCTTTTAAGACATTATCAGAAAAGGAAATATGTTTCTCGATGTTCGAAATTTCAAAAACTCATCTTTGAAATGATATTAGTATAAGTGACAAGAAAAGGGGACCCTTATCAAATCAAACTTTACTACACAAAAACTCCCTTCATATACACAGAAAATTTTAAACGCAAGTTAAGGTAATTTAAAAGATACGATGATTTAATCATTCGAAAACCTGCTACGCAAGATCTAGTCGAAAATGAACAAAATTAATTTCATATTTTGAAAAATTTCACATTTTCCAACTTGTGTCTAATTTTTATTTTTATTTTTGAGCCCTAGTCAAATTCTTATTATAAGTAAATATAGGTTGCTCGGGTAATTCAGAGAAATCTGAACACACATGAGTAGGTTCACTACATCCAAACAGGTATAAAGTTTGTAAATAACCATAAAAATCAGAATAAAAAAAATCAGAAAATTCAAAGAACTGTCAGTGCAGAAATGAACTAAAGCCAGAGGCGAGGTGGCACAGAAGATCCGTCATAATCACTGGCTAGAAGCTTTGTTCGATCGACGTCGTTAAAGTACGGATCCTTCAGCAATTTCTTCGCCGAGATCCGCTCTCTCGGATCGTAAGTAAGCATTGCCTGCGAAAAACATAATAGTAGTGGAAATGTTTAGTGGATAGAGTTCCACGTCTCATCTAACATTTACTAAAATACAAAATTTTCGAAATATCGGATAAGCTTTTCATACCCGTAAGATTCTGATTCCGTCCTCATCCATGTAGTCAGCAAGAATTTTCTGAAGTCTGTCTTCCTTGTACGGCGGATATACTTTCAGGTAATCCGGCATATTTAACACTCCATTCTGTATTTCCTCCCTCGGAGTCGCAAGTATACTGAAGATCTCAATAATCTCAATAATGATGCATCATCATTGAATGGAAGTTAAATTAAATATGATAAACAAACCTAAAAATACGGAAAATCTGATCGATTTCCGAATCACCCCTGAAGAGAGCTATTTTCATGGCCATTTCAGCAAAAATGCATCCGATGCTCCACATATCAACTGCCATCGAATAATTAGCAGAGCCGAACAGTATTTCTGGCGGTCGATACCACAAAGTGACCACCTGCAGACCAATTTTACCCGGTAAGTTGCAATGCAGAAAATTCTGCAAAAAATTGAGTTCCTATAAATTATTTCGGAGATATGGGTAACAAATCTTGAGAAAAACATTGAGGTTTGAGGAATATAATATTGAATTAATTTTTGGAGAACTGAAGTCGAGCATTGGGAGTAAAATACTTAACCACATCAGTGTATTGCCTTTCTGCAAACTGCAGTTCTCTTGCGAGACCAAAATCAGCAATCTTAAGGCCGCCATTCCCGTCAACCAGCAAATTCTGTGGTTTTAAATCACGATGTAGAACATTGCGCTGGTGGCAGAAACAAATGCCTTGCAAAATCTGGTATAAGTATGACTTTTGCTGCAATTGATGAGATCAGTCAGTTTCTAATTATGATAATTTTTAGTCTGGATACTCACCAAAAATTTGAGGTTTGGAAAATAAGCAATAATTTGTAACAGTAATAAAGCGTTATTAATTTATGGGAGTAGCAGAGTGAAAATAAGTGCACCAACCTCAGATCTCTTCATCAATTCTCCATAGGGAATTTTATCAATGCATTTTTTTAAATCCATACTGAGAAATTCGAAAATCAAGTAAACCAGTTGTTCGTCCAAAATCACTTCTACCAGACTAAAATTAATCAAAATTTGATCAGTATTTCTCTTGGCATTCCAATAACATCGAACTAAGGAAAAGAACAGTGTGAGACGTATGATATAATCATTATCAGTATACCAACGAACACCCATGCTGTTGAAATCGTATAACTGCTTCACAGTAACTAAACTATGGCAGAAGATGCTTTCACATACTTTTAACAATTTATTGGCTAATACATTAAATGTTTAACAATCTATAAATAGAAACAAAAAAAAAAAAAACGCACGAAATGATGTTAGGATGTTTCAGTCTTCTAAGTAGCGTCATTTCACGAAGAGCTGTACCAGGAATACCCTCCGATTGATGTCGCAAACGTATCTTCTTCATTGCTACCAAATTACCTGTGCTCTTTTCAATTCCTTTGTAAACGACACCATACGATCCTAACAATATAGAAAAGATGGAAAATGCTTCATTTACATCTTTTCTCAGCATCCCAAACTTAGAAACTTTTTCCTAGGATTTCAATATGACATATTTTTGACTACCTTCACCGAGGATTTCGGTTCGCTGGTACTTTTTCAAAGCAGTTCTATCCATCGTTCTGTTAATTCCAGTGCTGTAATGTAAATTACATTTCAATGTTGGAAAAAACTTTTCTAGAATCTTTATAAATCAAAAAAAAAATTATATAATCATATAGTATATGCATTTCACCTTCCCATTCTCATCTGCGGAGCTAATCACAACGACCGGTTAGAAACAAAAATAAAATATGGCTTATTCATGGCAATAATTTTACTGGAAATATATCCCAGTTATCTGATATATTAGTAAATGACATATGCAAAATAAGAAAAAAATGATTCTTTTGCGAATCTTCAAGAAATAAATAAATTGCTTTCACGCAGTCGAAGGGAAGATAGACATAAGTAGCAAAAACAATCTAGTAATGGGATAAACTAGACTAGTTATGTTATACGTAGAGCTCGTAGAACTTCCAATGCTAAACGTCAACATCAAGCAATATACTATTCCATAACATTAACCTTATAATAACGCTTAATATAGCTAGTGATCATGATATACATATATGTAAGTAATCAAGTTCATATTTATCCGTGTATCTTTACTTGAAAAAATTCGCTCTCATGTAGGGATACATATTTTTACAAATAAAAATATATTTATCTATCTATCTTTATATATGTGTATACAACGAATATTTATTAAATCGTGAATGCACGCAACTAGACATGAATGCAAATTGACGTACGTGTTTATGTTTACACGCTTATGTGTATAACGATAATTGTTTGACGTAAGTGAAGAAGTAATAAATAAGATATAGGGAAAGAATGGAATAAATGAGTGATGAGAATGAAAAAGCTTGCTTATATAAAGCATCTCGTATATAGTAATACTACGTGACTTTTAACAATAAATATCTATCTTCTTGCGTGGGTGGAATACTGAAATATGATTAGTACAGTAAGAAATGGAACATTCCAGAAGAATTATTTATTGAGGGACCAATTTTATAAATAATTCCGACTTTTTTTTTTTTAAATACAATTCTTATAAAAACGTGCTAATCATTTGGGATTGTTTATAAGCCATAAATGTAGCTTATTCACATCATTTCTTCATGTTTTCATATCTTTTATTGACTACGTAACATGAAACATTGATGAATTTGTGGCTAATTCTACAAAGCACTTCTATATTAAGTATTTTGGATTTAATATTTGTAAGAATTCACATTATTTACGTAAACAATTTGAAGTGAACGCTTAGCATATTATGCTTTTATGATAAATTAAAATAAATTTAAGGAAAAATACTATAAAACGCATTTATTATAATATTTTATATGACAATTCAGATTTTATGTATTGATAAAGTGAATGAAATTTGATGCATTGGTGAAACCATCAAAATTTAGTTTAGAAATACACTAAAATAAAAATTTTTGATTTTTAAAACTTAGTTCAGCGATGTCTGGAACGATTTTTTCCCTAACTTTGTGATATATTCGGAATATAGAATCGCATATTGTTTATAACTATTTTGGGTCCATTTTTGATTTACTACAGACTACTAGCTAGCATTGGCTTCTTTTCCGGTTCAAACGACAAACAGTCTTTCCAAATTTCTTGAGCCTTAAATCCATTGGGATTATCCTCCATGTCTCGAAAACATTCATTTGCTATATCAATTTGATATCACCAACAAATCAAGCGTTTAGTAGGTTGAAACATTTTAGAAATATTAAAACTTCTGGAACTAAAATACTTTGCTCTTAAGTAAGTACACGATACCTTAAGATCATCTACATTTTCTGGTATCTTGTGAAATTTGGCCTAAGATAAGGCTCTACATTGGCCAAAAAAGATGGAACATTAAGTTGAACACTCGAGGTCCAATTCCCTCCTTTTCTCATATCCCTCATCTTTCTGCTATCAAAGCCATAAAATGTTTATTCCAATGATGTCAGAAGTCTTCATGTTATCAATGAAAAGATCACTAAATGCACATATCACAGGAAAGTTATCAGTTGGCAAAAATGTTAGTCAGAAAGGACCCTCTAAATTTCACTTCCATCATACTTCAATTCCGTAATATTGAGGCTTAGAAGAGTTGTTAAATATTGTAAAAGGTTTTTTGAAGAATTTTGAGGTAGAATTTTGCGTACAACCACTGCAAACCAATCAATTTCTGTGGTATTTATTCAAAGCTTCCCAATATTTTGCACCTTTTGAAAATCTCTTATTCCTAAAAGTTTCATAATCCTCAACAAATTTCTTTTCTTGTGATCAAGTTGAAAAGCGTATATTTTACAGTACTGACATTTCACTCTTCATTAACTTTCGTGTTGAAGCTTTCCTTCCATCCATTTCTGCTATGCGACCACACAGTGATAAGTTACCTAATTTCAATTTATAATAACTCTTATGTGTCAGCCGCTTTGCACCACAATAATTCTTTATCGCCTTGTAACCTGAAGTATCTTTTCTCAGCTTAGGGATAATATAAATCCAGGACAAAGCCTAGCAGTGTGTATCTGACTTTCACCAGCTTTAAGACAATCAAGAACGCGCAAAGCATTCACTTTACCTGTCAAAAAAGGTTCACGTAAGTATCTTCATAGCTTGTGTGAAGCTACCCGGACTTGAACTGTGTCATATCTTGCAATTGAGATGACTAATTTCACTTCTTTTTTCTCTTCTCCCTCTCTCTCTCCGCAAACATTTATATCAGATTCTACAGGGAAATATGCCGCAGAAATAGCAAATTTTCATGAATAGAAGAGAGATCAAGACATAAAGTATCAGTAAAACTATGAAGCTGTTATCTCTTCAGAATTTTATTGGTTTCGAGCATAAATTGATGACAGCCCTGAATGGTTTCTCAAAAAATTTCTTCTGCAACTCAGCTTGATCTTATGATTAAGCTTTAATTGTTGCACGCATATGTTGCGCTTGAAAATTTCCGCAAAGATGGCAGTGCTCCGAAGAAGCATAGCTTTCCAATACTGATGATTCCTATATAATGCACATTGAAGTACAAAAATATTCATGTAACATATCAAGGTGCATTTAAAGGCACCACGAGATAAGGGAGCGAGGTAAGTGAGCATTTAGAAGTATCCAGAGAGAAGGGAACAGTGAAACTACGTGGTGAATGAACGTGGAAGAGATCAGTGGTTAGAATCATTATTACAACGGAGTCTTAAAGCCGCTTTGTAATAGCCTTCTTCAAGCTTTGCGCGATCGATGTCATTGAAATAAGGACTCATTAAAAGTCTCTTTGCAGAAATTCGTCGAGCGGGATCATATCTAATCATTGCCTGCAAGACTATAGCATTAAAAATTAGAGATACAAAAAAAAAAAAAAAAAAAAAAAAAAAAAAACTTGAGCAATTCTCGTCCGTTATTCCAAATTTAAGAATCAAATTTAAACTTCGAACCTTCAAAACTGACAAATCGTGAGAGTCCATGTACTTGTTCAGAAACTTCTCAAGATTACAATCCTTCCATTGAGGGAATTCATCATTGTAGTCTGGTAGCTGCGTTACTCCAGGCCAGATTTCTTCCGTTGGAGTTGACATTATACTAAAAATACTAATAGTGAAAAATAACAACAAAAGTATATGATACAAATGCAAGTGATAAACCTGAAAATGGAATAGAGCTGAGCGATTTCTGAGTCACCCGTAAAAAGTGGTAGTTTTGCAGCCATTTCAGCAAATATGCACCCAATGCTCCACATATCAATCCCCAGTGAATAAAATTCAGCACCAAGTAGTATTTCCGGTGCTCGATACCATAGAGTGACAACCTGTTTAATAAACAGTAAATTCGTAAACATTTCACGTTTTATAGAGAATATAAGAAAAAACGTAAGAATAGTTTTCATGATCTGTCATTTCTCCCATTCCTCCTTTTTCTTCCTTTTTTTTATCATTAGTAGAAGAAGTCAATGGGTTACATTTCGTCGGGAATATCAAGACAGATTGGAAAATCAGAAGTTCACTCAATATATGTTCGCAACAATTCTACATATACATAGTATGCATTTGCAGTCAGTTAATCAATCAATCCATCAGTCAATCACTTTTCGATGGTTTGAGACTTCATCAACTAGTCGTAATATGAGAGTGTCGAAAGAGAATTTACCTCATGAGTATAAGCTCGCACTGGAATACCAATTAGTCTTGCAAGGCCAAAGTCAGCGAGTTTTACAATACCGTCGGCATTAACCAGTAAATTTTGCGGCTTCAAATCCCGATGCATAATACGGCGCTGATGGCAATGACAAATGCCTTGCAATATTTGATATAAAAATGTCTTTTGCTAAAATATATGAAATTTCAAGACTTCATACTTATAATAATCTATTGGATTATCAACAATTTATTATTATTTGGTCATCAAGAAAAGAACTCTTACGTCATCTTTATGATACGTTTAAACTTCGCCGTAATAATGACTACGAATTAAAACGAAATAAGACAGAAACCTCTGTTTTATCCATTAATTCATCGTCAGGAATTAAATCAATGTATCGTCGCAAATCCATTTGAACGTATTCAAAAACCATATATATGCGATATTCCTCCATTATGATCCCATATAGACTGAAATTTCACCTTTTAAACAGTATTTAAATATATATATATATTCTTATGATATCATACATTTTTACTACAGCGTTATATGAATGGCAACAGAAATGCAGCTGATAATTGTTGAATTGACCACCCCAATTTGTACTGTAAAAATCTTATTAAAAAATTCGTTGCTAATTTTTATTTCCGGAAAAAAAAAAAACATACTGAACAATATTTGGATGGTGTATTTCACGGAGTAGTGCTATTTCGCGCAGAGTTGTAGCCGGAATACCTTCTTCCTCACATTCCAAACGAATCATTTTTATTGCCACCGGTTGTTGAGATTGTTTGTCAATAGCTTTGTAAACGACGCCATATGCTCCTAATAACATTTGGAAAAAAATAGAATTTGTATATGAAAATGTGATGGGATAAATTTCGGCATACCTTCGCCAATTTTTTCGAATTGATGATAGTTTTTCAAATTATTTTTTTCCTTTGCATCGGTATGCTGTCCTAAAAAGAGCAATTTACAATTTGATAGCTTGACATACCTCAGAATGCATTACCGTTAATACTTTACTAATGAAAGATTCCAACCTAAGCAATACCATTTCGATGATAAAACCTTTTTTTTTTTCACGACATTATTTTTCAGCGTTAAATTACTTTAACTATGGGACAAAAGCTAAAATATTTCTGAGATTTGTCGCCATTCACTCAATAGTATCCTTGAATTTCGCAGCTTAGTCAGTAATGCGACCAAAGTGACCCTCATCCTTACAGTGACATAATTATTTCTCAAAATGTTATAATTCATTGAATACACACATAGACAAATAGATTTAGGTCCTGTTTTTGACCCGCAAAAAGCTCTAATTCTTGGTTTATTTTATGTTACCAAAACTCAAGATCACATTTTTGAAAAAAGATTTCATTTTCATCACTGATTCGATCTCAATCTTACATGCTAGCGTAATATTTAAAGCCTTTGATGGTACCAACATGCATCAAAGAAAAGGAACAATGAAATAGAATTTCATTTGTTTAGTTCTGACCAGTTCTTTTCATGAATTTTCTGACTGATTGTTCCATTACCTTTTCCTTTGCTTGCATTTTGTTCGGAATCCCTTTAAAAAAAAGAAAATACTATAATAAAGATTTTAAATATCTACTGTTTTCATTTCCCTCAGATATAACTTCATCTTTTCACCTAAAACATTCATTATCGTCTCAAGTAATTAATAATAATTGGTTAATAATTTTTACACTTAATTTATTGTCCAATACTTATTGTAAAACTAGAAGGGATTTTCCTTAAGAATACACAAAATCCCTGTAAATAGTAGAACAGAGAATATCCCTTACTGGAATAACAATTTAGAAAGACGATGCCGAGCGACTGTATTAGTAGTAAACACACCAGAAATGATTGCAGTAGTTCAATTCGATTCCTTAAATACCCTTTCTGACTTTATTGTAATTTCCTTATCTTATTGGCTCGGTGGTGCTTCACTTGAAAAAGTCATTTTTAATTTTTGTCAAGTGAACAAAAACTCGCAAACACTGATCACTTAACGCTTGTTGTTTTGTTTTTAAGATTAATTAATTAATCCGAGATCTTTCCATACTTAAACTATTACAATAATTAACTACAATTACTTTAATATTACTTTCATATATTTTTCATACTAAAATACACAAGAATTTCAGCTCAAATGGATACATTCGCTTCTTGTAGATTACTGTAAATAACATTTCTAAAAAGTTTTACGATTAATCGATCCAAACCATTTGATTGTAACACTGATGTCACTGCTATAAATTACAAGCGATTGCTTGACCGAACTTTTAATTTTGAAAAGTTTCAACTTGGTCTTTTTTATGTTTCAAATTTTCTTTATTTAATTGTCAAATTTGTTAGTATCAAAATAAATTGAAGGTTGCGCCCTATTTTTATATTTATTTGTTATAGCTAGCAAAAAATTAAGAAACTAGTGACTAAGGATTCTGTGAATAGAAATTTCAATTAAATTTAATTGTATCCCACTTGTCGCTTTCTTTAAACAGCATGTAATTTCAATGGTTCATATTTTCAGGTTTCAAAAAAATATAATGAATAATAATTATCAAAACACACATGTTGACATTTTGAAACTGGAAAAAAAGAAATGTTTCAAACGATGTCATAAGAAAAACTATCGATAAAATCAATGCTTGTCTCTTTAATTCCAAATTGCTCTTTGAAAAAAAAATTGTTAACTTGAACAAAGAAAATTTGAAACCAGATTCCTTTCTTTCCCAATGTATAGTATAAAAGATATTTGAGACAAATAGGGAATCTAAATTTGTCTTTGGGTATCATTGTTATACGTTAATTTACGAGTCGTTATTCCACGTGGAAAACGATGACAAATAATATGCTCAATGTTTTGCCTTGTTTTATTGCTCGTGATTGAAATTCAGTCTAATAAGAAGATTCTGCTGATAGGAGATTTACTATCAAAGCAATACATCTGTCTATTTATCACTAATCCACCATATGACTGTCATGAATTAACAAAACAGGCTCGCCCTTGCAGTGAATGTTTCTCCAATTTCAGGATTTCTTACTTCAGAATTCTCTGAATAGACGACATTTATACCATCAGAATGAGCTTTAAAAAAGTAAGGGAACGTTAATTACCATAGAATTCGTCACCCTGTGCAGGAGAAACTGCAGCGATATCTGCTATAGAATAGGACTAAACTGTTCCTATCCCAAAAAAGGCTAATATCTACAAAGATTCGTTTGGATGCCAACAAGATGACCAAATATCGGTCTTAGTCACTCGTTGGAAGAACAGTTTTCAGAATTCAAGCATTTGTATCACTATGTATTTCAGCAAATGCGATGCAAAACGTTTTAATACCAATCATTCAAAGTACTCGTCTTCCTTCAGTAATACGAAAAACTTATTTTTATCTTTCAAAATTTGGAAATTGTAAGTGTAGTAGCAAATTTAAATTATTGTGTGAGGAAATGAAAGATGAAAATACGTGTGTCCAGTATATAATTTGGACCATTATATGATGCCTTAGTTTAGGCTACTAGTTATATTTCGTTAAAAAGTATTCAATTATAAGTAAAAATAACCATACTTGGATTTATTTCTGATCATGAAAAAGCAGTCAACCATTTGGAAACGAAATTTGCCGATAAGTTAACTGTGTTCATGAAAGATTCCAAGTTTATGAGGAAAATTTTGGGTACATCTAAATGGATTCATCGGGAATAGAGATTTGGAATCATGCAGAAAAATATTGATTTAAAAGCAAACTTACGAAATATTTTTTAAATTCAAAGGTATAACTAACCTGAAGTTCACTTCTGGGCAAACAGAATCATTACGAATCTTATAAAATCAAGAAAAAAGAATGAGTTTTACCAGCAATGGGAGCTCGCCAATTGAAAATACTTTTGGCAAAGTGCATTTTGGATATTTTGGAGAATTAATGACTGAAAAGTTATAAGGTAATTAGTGATAAACCGAAGATTTTCTATTGCAATGATTGCTCATGACAGCTGCCAATCGTTCAATTTACCGCTATAAATCCTCCTTTCAGGTTAATGTTAGTGCAACTCGTTCTACCAATCCTGAAGCTGTTATGCGTTCAAATATTTCACTTATATCCTTCTCTAATAAGAAATCAAAGTAAACGCAATCTACCAAATTATTCATAATTTTCAATCCATATTTATCCTTCAATGTCGATTTTTTATCATTTATCTTCCTCAGTGTTGTTTTTCATTTGCTTAACATTTATCAAATGTTTTGGTACGATTCATTCGATAAAGAGAATGAGCTTGATGTTACATTCACTTCTAGGTAAAAAATAATATGTAACAAATATTTGAATTCGTACGACTGGTGAAACTTGGCTATTTCAAGCACTAGTCAGAAATGATTAATTTAAAAGATAATCTTTATATTTGTCTACAAATCAAGTCCGAAATATATTAAAAATTGTGTTACAACGTGAATACGAGGCCATGATTTGTTTGTGCAGAAATTTTTTTCACTTTCGATTCTATTTTTAATACATTGTATATGTTGTTTTGCCAATTACAATTTAAATCGGACTGATAAAATTATTGATTGATTTTTAAAATTCAGCAAAAAAGAAAATTTAGGAACAAGGATAATTTTCATCAGAAATATCAATTGTTGTGTCCGACAAGTAATCCGAAAAGATAAGTTAAAAAAAAAGTGTTTCAGAGCTGTTCTGTAATCCAAAACTATTATGAATTGTGTATTATTAGGTAAAAATGTTGGAATTTTGAATAATGTATAAAGGTAAAATTGACGAACCAATCGAACAATTTATCAGTTTGACGCAAAGAAAAACTTATTACAGTTTGCAATCACAGGAATATTTTGAGAACTTATCTCTCATCGATTCTTGCAACTCTCAGTCATATTTCCATTCCGATGGTACTTTAGGACTACAAATTAGGATCGATTTCATCTTATTAATGCAATATTACATAAATTATTGTTGAAAAAGATGGTATGAAAAGTATAAAATTTATTTGCTTCGTGCAATTTTATAATATAAAAATAACAAATTTTCGCATTTATGAGTCATATATTTTGTCTGTTCGTTATAAATGTTTTTTCAGAACAAATAAGATTTCATAATATTGTGATATGCCGTAATTACTACAATTATGTGTTTAAATACAATACATTTATCGCTACAAGAAAATAAAATACCGGGAATTAAAATGCTGAAGATATTAACATGTGTTTGTGAATTTCGTAAAGGGGATATTTTGCCAATTTAGAATTTATGCAAAGCAAAACTAACAAAACTCGAAATGCAAATATTCAACTCCATGAATGACTATTCTATTTCAAAATGCATGAAACTGTTCCAATGGCATAATGCAACGAAAATCTACCATGGCGATCAGCGCATGAACGACCACCGCCGTAATTAGACGAGAAACGTCGTGGGTGGTCTGTTACAGATCGATGCAGAAACACATACCCTCAACATTATACAACCCCTTTCGCTTATCCAAAATCGCTTATTACCTCACTGCTACACCATTTGACCACCCACGACGTTGTTAAAAAGCGTTGTGGCAAGATGGTGCATAGCTTTCTGCGAGTATCAAACTTCGTTGGTGGTATGTTGTATTGCCAGTAGTGAGTGGTATGTTATTGCTGACTATAGGCTGCTTAATCTTTTTTTTCTCGATGGGCAAGTTACAAGGGCATGGTAATGTTGTAATTCACTGTTTATCCGTTATGGCCCAGCAGAACCGTCGTCAAACAAGTTAGCCTAACAAGGAGTAGATACAACTCAAGTTTTGTAAATGTTTCCAGTTCTACTCAAATTTCAATTTCCAGTATTTAATCGAAGAAAGCTGATTGATAATGACGATAAATGAAGTTAAGGTGCTCGAGTCATTAACTTTTGTAACTTTTGAAATGATGCATATGGCATTAGTTGCGACTTCCTCAAATGCCTAGCGATTATGTGACACTTCAGTTCCTTCATTAATTTTCTTGTCCTACTATCAGTAGCAGATACAGCTTGATGCATTTACTTTTTTCTCAGCAAACTTTCCTAACGAACTTTTGAAGTTCGATTTGTCCGGCGTCACTACTTTTTGCGACATATTTGTCTTGATGAGTTGGAATATAGTTCGTGATATTTTGTACAACTGATAGCTGCCAAATTTTGGCAATGACTAGTGAAACTCTGTGACGTGCCTAAAAACGTACTTTGAGAGGCCTTTATGGGCCTGTGGGATAAAAGAAGTGGCGAGAAGATAATATCAGATAATTCATTTCACAATTTAAAGTATGGAAGATTTAGTCTAAGTTGATTTTACATGCTTTTCATTCGTTTGAATTTAGAAGATTTATTTAAATCCTCAAGTACGAAAAAGCAGGCCTTAAATAGTTTTAAACAAATGAAACCGGTATTTAAGGGATATCCTAAATGTTTTTACGATGGGGTCATGGAGGACAATCGTAGTGAATTTGTTAAATTTAACATTCAAAATTTGAAGTGTAGGTCCACACGGCAGCGGGAAATTTCTTACCTTATTGATTCAGAGTGATAATTTGGTATTTTTGAAGATTTTCTTAAATGCGAGTGCAAATTAAAATGCACTAAAAGAAAGAAATAAAATAATAAGCTAAGAAATCGTGAACTTTGCTTTTTTCCTCTTTTCATTCAGTTTGCCAGTAGGTCAACTTAAGCTTTCCAGAACATTTCAAAATACCACTCATTGCAGATATCCGAAGCTCACGTTTTTAACCACTGAAACTTCAGAGGATCTATTTTAGACCTGATAGATTCAGGGAGTATATTATTTCTCTCTATTTTCAATACTATTAAATCTCACATTATTCAGGAATTTGAATTTATTTTAGTTCAAATTTTTGAGAAAATATTTCAAAGTTCTAAATATGCTTTTTACTTTATATCGAAATAGCGCTGTTTATACATCGATCAGATATAGATTATTTTAAAATTGTCAGAAAAAAGAACGTATTTTCTAAATATTCTCAAATTTTGGCCCTCGAAATAGCTGAAAATTATTAATCATAGCTCATATTGGAAGTGCAGAACTTCATTATTAATTCAACTCATAGATCCACTTCACTACATTCCTTCAAAGTTTTAATAATCATCGATTTTGTCGTTTTCAGATATTACAAATTGTTCCAGATTTTCCACAGGATTTTTGTTTCAAATGATGTTTGCATTACATTTTGATACTAATTCTTTTTAGTTTTCAGTGGTACGTCTGTTTGTGATACCTAACCTTTAGCTGTATGCTTAAGATTGGTATATTATGAATCACCAGAGCCACAAGGAGGAAAAAAAAAAATAAAGATAACAAATGGACAGCTAAAAAACCACTCTTAAAATATGAATTAAGGCGACGAATGTCTCCAATATCCTTCAGATTCAATTATAATTTTCACTCCAAAGAGTTATTGCAATGTTTATGTAAATAAAAGAAATATGCAAAATGAGAAGTCATTGTTACTTAAACGATTAATGTCCAAAAACCCGAGATATCGAGTAGCGATCAAATTTATAAAATGATAATTAATGGATCATTCAACATGTCATGCAGCAAATGCAGCTACCATCTTTACTGGGGAAGCTAGCCGCTTCAGCCTGAAATTAATGCATTTAAAATAAATTTGTATATATCCTTTCTTCGTTACTAGTAATAATGAACAAAATAGTAGATTTGTTTGTATTTTACAAAATGGAATAAATCATCAAATTCTGATGCAATCAATTAATTGAAGTCAGGGAAAACATGAAACGAAAAACGAAAAACTTTCCAAAGAATTTAATAAATTTTAATGCATTGTTGTACAAATTCCGTACCATTTTTGTCCAACTTTGCTCAATTGTGTATTTTTCATGTCTATTATGAACTATTTTTTTTTTTTTTTTTGCTACTTTTTCTTCTAGTAGTTTTCAAGTAACATAGTCAAGGGCCAGAGATCAAATTGGATCAATCCAATGATTAACTCAAATCCTAAATCCTGTAAAAGTTTCAATTTTCAAATGAAATATAATTCGAAACACTTTTTTTCTGCCATTGTAGATAGCGTAAACTTCACAGCATCCTTTGCATCGATCCTTAACATCGCTTCCAGATGAACATTGGGCAATCGTATCTTGGCCATCAATGTTCGTTCGAAATGCTGCCGCCCGTGTACACGCTGAAAATGATTAACTCTAAATTTTTTCCAAAATTTATAATTGGAAAATTTCGAATTATTTTCAACATTTTTTTTCTTTTTTATTAGCACTGAAAGTTTTCTTAACGTTGCAGTAATCTTGAACTGTTGGTTAACGTAAGAAAGGGTTAGTCCTTGAACAGATGGGTTAAATTCGCTGTTAATTGAAAAAAGGCATCTGAGATTTATAAATCCGACGATAAAATTTCCTCGAATCACTAATAATCGCATTTCCTCGAATAATCCTAAGTAATCGTTCTTTACTAGTATTATTTATATATTACTTGTAGGTAGGTAAATGTAAAGGACTTGAACTATTTCATTTTTCTTTTTTATTTTTTCAACGCTCACTAATAAAAAACGCAAAGGTATCTAACAATTCTTTCCATTTAACGGTGAGCGTTATCGGAGCATCTAAAAAATAAAGTTGAAACAATTCATTAATTTTGCAAATGCCATTAATTTCGTTATTTTTTTCTTAGTGTTTGAAGATATATTGCTGAATAAAAATTATATCTTTGGCTTATGATAAATTAGCTGTTTTTATTGAATTCGATGAAGCAGCATAATTTAATTTAAACTAAAACTTTCTTTGCCACTTCAACAATGTTCCACTCGAGGAGAAAAGACGATGACATAATAACTAAAGTTAAAATGAGATTAGAAAGTGAAACTAATTGAAGTTAACGTGACAAGAAGCAAGCAACTTGCACAAGAACTGAAACTTCGAAGTATCGTTTGCAGTGATTTAACGCATCGATGACAATTAATTTTTCAATTTTATGATGAGCTTTTATTGAAACATTACAATTATTTGTAGGGAATTCTATGTATTGGTCACTTTTTCCATGTTTTAAAATTGATATGAAAACAGTTTCTTATAATTTGCTTGTTGTTCGCAATTATTGAAGCAAGGAAACTATGCAAAAAATATTAAAATAAAATTAAAAATAAAGCAAAAAGCAGCTTTTTTAAAGATTACGGTAGCTTAATTTTGTCATTCTACCCAAATGATGAAGCTACATGGATAGTTATTTTGCATGTCATAGCGTTTTATTAGTTTTAATTTTCGTCATTTTTATGCCTCTTGTCTACAAAGATTTGAGTTAGGAAAATGCCGTAAAAAAATCATCTGTTTTCTTACTTACAGAAACTCAAAGTTACTAACATTACTTGACTTACTTGGTTTACTTAGCTGAAGTTTCATCGCATCAATTTTGATTTTTATACGACTAAATCTGAACAGTAACATAGCATACAATAAGAAACATGGAAAAACTTCAATTTCTGATTCTTGCCCCAGAAACAAAGTAAAAACTTATTTAAGTTGTATAACTCTTGGAGCCTAAGAAACTATTTGGATGTATTTGGAAGCTACTTTCTGGCATTACTTCATATTCGACATCATCTTGGATATCAATTAATTAGGCTGCTTCCTAGTAGATTTCAATCCTATTCTTTGTTTTCATTATTACTTTCATTGTTATAGACAATTATATTTGCATATAAATTATTTCAAAAGGAAGAAGAAAAGAGAATACCAATGCATCGCGTATTTGTAGTGACCATATCTGGTCTTTCGAAATAAGGCAGAGGTAATTGAGCCCATGCCGCGGAAATGGTACAAATTATGATAGCAACAACAGCAGTACTTTCCATCACCAGCTACTGATGAATGATTACTTTGAAGAAATGTTTTATAAAATATTTGTTTTGTCTTCGTTTATTATCAATGTTAACATTTCCATTTCTTATTTTTCCGGTTGATGCATCATCGAATGCTCTTTTTTTCTTCCTTCGTCTTTTCTTTTTCCTTCTTTTTTAATCGAAAAAGTTATGCTTATGCTATCATCAAAGCAAATTTCTCAAAACACTCAAGATCAGAATGACAAATCAAACGATAACAGGTATTTCATCAACTATTTACTGCATGGCCGGGTCATATTTATCAGTTCAATCCTCATATTTACTGACTCCAAAAAAATATTGCAATGATGCCGGGCAAGTGAATTTCTGTCAGTATACAAACATACATACATATGTAACTTTATATTATATATTTGTTTATATTTATATTGCTTATTTATTGTATTTATTCCTCCTAAAGAACAACAACAAGTTGAATTTTACTAGTTAATGAGCTTATCAGCAACACAACAGTCTTAAAGTTTCAACTTTCCTTGTATCCATAAGAAAAGTCTGTTCTACATCTCTTAGTCCGTGAATAGTTTTAGAAATTCAGTTAAGAAAGAAGCATATTTTCTTGCTCAACAATCAATAGTTAGTAATTTCGAATTAGATATTATTTAGCAACCCGTAAATTTCCAAGTTTGCATTTCAAGACATGATGTTAATATGTCTTACTCAAAGTCATTGTTGCTACTTCCTCAAAGTGATTGGAACTCTGCTAATACCGCTTTGGATTCATTAATTGTCCTGAATTTTTCTTCATCGAGTAAAAAAAAGGATCAATCGAAACATTTATGTGAAATCCAGTTCTGATTCTGGTAATTAATTACAAAACATTACAATACAAATTTTACAAATTATACGAAATGTTTTATAAAGTTTAACCAGACCTTCTGATTCGGTAATCATAAACCTGAAAAAATTTGACGCGTATTCTAATCATCTAATGACAACTTTCTATATGATCCGCAATATTTTCAGTTCTCTCTAATACGATGGAACGGTAATCACTTTTCGTGCCCTGGATAAGTTCGATTGCTTAAACTAAATTTTATGGAATAATAAACTTTACGAAACATTTTACAGAATAGGAAACACTTTTGAAGTTCGCATTAAGTTCCTCTTAAATGATGTCCATTTCATTTTATGGCAAGGTTGATTTAAAAGTTTTCTTTTGAAACATATTTCATAAAGTTTACTAAACTATAAAATTCAATTAGGTAAAAATACAAAAGTATTAGAACAAGTTTCTAGTTAATAAGATAACTACATACAGGACAAGGCTTACGATATCATTATCTCAAACAAATTTCGCAGTGTCAGTCGTCAAAAAATTCCTCTTAATAAACTTGTCGCTGACGTTATCAATGATTCAGACCACCTGATGTTAGTTAACTAAAACGTAACAATATCTTTACGGCATATTTAAAACTTCCGCAACATATATCCTGCTGCACTTTGAAACTACTCAACTACTACTGAAATAAAATACCGAAGTTAAATTTTATCCCTTGCTTCATTTACAAAATTTAAGCTGCTTAATTTAACAAATTTCCATGTTCAGTGTATTAAGATCAAATGGTGTTTAAAATGAAACGATGACATTATGGCTGAAAGAAAGTTGAAATATTATAAGCATACCAGATTACGATTTTCAATCTCGACATATCTTGCTAATGTTACCAACGAGTGGAATTATTTCCTGACCTGAATCTGATGAAAAAAAACCAATTCAATTATTTTCTGTGAACTTCAGCTGATTTGTTTCTCTAATCTACCATCAAATTTAAATAATTCGATTGGAATGACGATTTACAGAAGATAGGACGGAAAAACCAGGTTTCAATGCCATTTACGGAATGAAATCTCACGACTGGCGGAGTTGTTAGGAGAACAACCTGTGGAGTTAACAGTTTCAGTCATAAATATTTTTGATGAAGAAAAAGAAACATTTAATATTATCATTTAAAGATTCTTCTATCTTCTTCATCTTATCCTCGGACGGTTACTGAACAGGTGTGCTCATCAATCCTGGGAAATGTTAAGTATGGAATTTATTGATAGTGATGCCCTCTCATTATCGAACCTTACTTCCCTTAGTCGATGTAATCCACCATTTAATTGAAAGATTTAATTCCGTTCATTCTCGGATTCCTTTCGGATTTCCTATCTCTCGACCTTCATCGTTCATCTTGTCAAATTATATGTTCTACTCGAACTATAGACACATGTCACACTTCAGTAACTTGGCTTGCAATAAACTCTTCTGCCAGGTATACTTGCAAATTATCTAGTTTCGTTATTTCATAATAAATTGGTGGTGATAAGATTGAAATTGCTGATAAATTCCGAAAAATCTTTTACCGGGAATGAAAAGCCATTCAGAAAAATGCCTATATAGAAAGTATGTGCAAAGTTTAGAAAAAGTGGAACGGAAATCCCAGCGGTTTTTTCCTACCATTTTTCGACTAAGATTTCGTGATTCACTTTAGATCAGTCAATTTGAATGGAATAACCTCCAACCTATAATTCAAAAAATACACTTTCACATTATATTAACTTCGTGTGCATTTTGATAACCGACATTGTTCAAATGAGAGATGAAAAAAAAAGGTCAATTTTATCAATTATTTTTCGCATAACGATGTGAGACTAGAAAGAATCTGACTTGTCTTTCTGAAATGAATGAAATTTTACAGCGAAAAGTGATAATTTGTATTTCATCGGTGGGATGATGTGAGTTGTAAACGTTATATAGATTTAGTGATTTCATCGGGGAAACCTGATGTTTCTTCTCTACTTCCCCTTCCTCTTTCTCTCCCTCCTTCCTCTCTCTGCTGTTCAGTGTTAGTAATTTAAAGTCAAACCTCCTTTCGTTACTTTTATCTATTCCATCAATCTATATCCGTTTTCCCTTTGATCGGTCCAAATTCCGACTAGATCATCATTGATATAATCACTATTTTATCTTCATGTTCAACCACATCATCCGGAAAATCATAGAAATTACAATAGGCATTCACTGATTAGAATAATGTATGTTTTCTTGCAAGAATATTGTATTCGCAAGGTGGGGAAAAAAGGAAAAGAGGAATAAGGGGATATTGTGATAATCAATAGGTCAAAAGTTAAAGATAACAAATTAGCCGAAAGCAAAAAAAAGAATACCTATAACCTGCTGTGTTATTTGACTGATACATCCACAAATTTGGCTGTTTATGAGATTGACGCTAAACATCATTCTGCCCCTGATATGTAAATATTTCAGAAGGTAGCGATGCAGGCCATTGTTCGGCTTTTGACCTGCGCATCTCCACAATATATGCCCATCTATCTTGGCTTCTCCTAATCCGATCTCTTCAACCTCTTTTCCTGCTTCCTCTTTCCTATCCTCGCTCAACCACAGATCGCTTATACCGTTGTTTTCATTTCCAATACATCTATCTAACAATACCAATTAATTACTCATATTTCACTAAACACTTATTACTTATTATCGTTGACCATTATTATTGCAAACTGTCTTTCTTTTCATAATTTACAAAGGAAGTGTTTAGTTGACGAATGAACAGTTAGTTATCTTATGATGACATCATCTTCATAATGGAATTTTGGGTTTAGCAAAAAATGGAGGAAAAAACGAAGTAGAGAATGGATGTTAAAGAAAATCAATTTTTTTTTCTACTTTAGTTAAAGGAATTAAATTTGTGACAGCATGCGGCGCATATTACAGTCGGATTTATGGAAATGGCAATAAATGAAACTATTGTTTTTTTTTTTTCTTGACCATATTTAATACTTCTTCCAAATTTTAACTCCATAATCCTTGTTTTGAAGTTCATCTAATGCCAAATATGGTTGTTTTTAATCTTCTGTCTTCCATTCCGTTCTGGTTTGACTATTGTTTATTTTGACCATCTGATGCAATCAACGCGTGACCAGTGTTTTACTGGTTTAGTTTCCTATCTGTGACACGATCATGATTTCGTCAAGTCTTGATATGACGTCATTAAGTTCTACTTTGTGTTATTTCCCACAGTTAGCTTACACTGTATATATATGCTCGGATTCATTAACTCGATTATGTTAAGTGAATTCGTTGTAATTTCATCATACTTATTTCGATTTTTAATATTTAATCGCAGTACTTTTCAAAAATTTACATTAGCGCCAGTTTTAGTATTAGGGAAATCTAAATATCGGTCACTTCTCGATGGTTTGACAATACTTTGGAGTAGTCGGAAGTATAAAACATTTTACTCCGCTAATCTGTTCAATTGCTATTCAAATATTCTCTTTTTCCTTTTTTCTCTTTTCAAACGGATAAATCCGGATAAGCACATTGCATGGGATGGCAAAAGTTACGCGTCATTATTATTCTCCATTTAACAATTTAAAAATTTGAAGATTTGAAGAGAAGAGAGTACACTCGGGGTATATTGCTTCCTCGTTCCCATCAGATGCAAATGTTGTTGGAAGTTACCGAATTGCAATTATAAGATGGCCTCATTGGTCACACGACCATTATCGATCCTTCCTTTCTGTATATTACTAATGTTTGTCTACTTTTTTGACTGGAAGATTTTCGACAAATTCAACTGATTTCCAATCCGTTTTTGCAACAGTTACGTCAAATTTGCCGTTTTTTCTCTTTTTCTTCATATTCCAATCAAATCATTTCGAAATTTATACCTCCGGTTTAGATTCGAAATTCGAAGGTTTCACAGCAGCTTGGCTGTTTATTTGCTTTTTTTTTTTTTTATTCATCACTTCTAATTTTACCTTCATTTGTATTTGATACATTTACATCATATTATTTCCTTGAAAATTACTCTTAAAATAGTAACGTTATTCCACTCGAAAAAGTGATGAGTTGGAAAATTTATGGTTTTTTCTATTATCATACCAGAAAGGTAACAAAGCTAGAAACTTTGCATAATGCTTCATTTATCCAAGAGAAAGCTATGTCTATCTGCGAAATCCTAACTGATATGAAACCACTATTTAGTATGAAAGAAATTGAAATTTAAGAAATAACAGAATGGAATGGTCATTGCAAAAGAGATGTACCATCAAAGTAAATGATCGATAGATATAGTTAAGATTATTGTGAAATTGTAAACAAGGAATAAAATCATTTCCTTTTTATTTATCTGTTTAAAAATTTTTCAAATGAATTGTAAATTTTTATAAATCTGTTGCCAGATGAAACAGAATTCGTTCTTTATAGAAATAACTGAATTTACAATCGTCATGTTGAAATGTAGTTAAAAATTCGAACTCATTTGATATGCAAATATGTCGAAAAATTGCGACACTTTCCTGTCCGTATATATCATTTCCGGTTTTTGTAATGATCTTTCATTGTCATTGACACCAATTTATCTATAATTTTTGTCGAAAAAACGGTGCTGAAATAGACTTACATAGTTTTTGTAATTACATTTTACCCTTTCATTTGCTAATCTTTCGTTTGCTTCTGCTTTGTTGTTATCGTTTCTAACTTCGCAAAACAGTTATGAAATAGCATCCATTAATCTAAAAAAAATTTTTAATGTGTTTGACAGTAAAAAAAAGAACGAAAGATAGGGAAGTGATAAGGTTTAATGACAAAGATTATACATTTGTAATTTTTGTACCCATCTTTTGGCAAAATTCTCAATGATATCAATTACTGATTTACCCTCGAACCCTAAAAATATCACCTTTTGACTAATTGTATTTATCGGCAAATAATATTGACGTAGTAAGATCGCAGTTTAGAAGCGTGCAAGGGAGAAAATAGCTGATTGTTGCATAATAGATTTATTGCCTCTTTTTTTTGGCCCTGTATTAACCTCATTACCCGCTTTGGCCTCCCTCATCTCTCATATTTTATTTTTCGAGTAGATATTTTCCTTCCCTTCATTAGATCTCCAGATGGTAAATTGTAGTTACTGTCTTGGAATTTTGCATATCTGCTGGTAATATTCTCGAGTTACCACAAACAACTGGGACTATGCCATGGCAAATGGTGGCGAAATTTGAATTAACTGGACGGTTCAGATAACATTCAATCACTTATCATCCTCCGTGGTCAACTCTTTTATCAGTTGTCGAGGGGATGAAAGAAGAAAAGCGTGGAAGATGGTGGATCTGAGGTGCTAGACTGGTGCATCTGAGATGATAAGGACAGGTTTGGTCAGGTGAGCATGATATTGTTTATTGACGATACAGTAACTTTGGATAATAATTTGTGATGAAAGCATTTTCTCACTCGTTTTCTTCTTGATCATTTACTTCATTTACTCTCAATTGTTTCGAAATCCGTAAGTAAATTTTTTGGATCAAAAATGAAAGAATCAGAACATGGTAAATTTCTTGATATTTGATTTATTGTACATTTTCTGAATATGAGTCTGATAATGGGTGGCATTAGTAGTAGTGGGAATTAGTTACTAAATTAAATTTAATTGTGAAAAGTAGTAAATGGTGGATGTTTTATAGCAAATTGAAGATTTAACAGTGCGGCGGAGAGTAGGTCCTACCCTCCTGGTTCGTCACCATTTGGTGGCAATCGCTATTGCAGAAGTGAAAAATTAGTTTAGAAGTGATGAACACACACACACACACACACACACACACACACACATACATACATACCACATACATACACATACACACACATACACATACACCCATCTTCACTATGTGTCCTCTTCCCTCCCTCCTGTCCTGTCCTGTAATTATTTATCATTGTTATGCTTTATCATCAAATAAGTGGCGCTATTTCTTAAAATTTGAAATTTGAATTAATTTCTTTCGAAAATTCACTTGGTTTGATAATTTATCTTTAAACTTATCAAGCTTGAAATCATTTCTGGCAGTGATCCTTAAGCCATAGACCAAACTCTGTTCACACCCTCATGTAATGTGTAATTTTCCTTCCTCCTTAAATAGAATTTATTGAATTGGGAAAAAAACAGTAAAAACTTGAGGAATTTATCGGTAGCTTAGTAGCTTCACCTGTTTTCCGTTTCCGATTTCCCCATCCTCTTTCCCCCTTCCCTCCCTCCTCCTAATTTTCCCAGTAAATTTAGCAGAATATATGAGAATGTTTTGAAAGCTGAAATTTATTCTGGTTAAATTTACTTTTTGAAGTTAATTTTGTTTAAAGCAAGAGTTCATTGCGCTATCTTCTCTTCTTCGTTGGATTAAAGTTTCATTTCTGATTCATTTCTGATCAATGTTGATTAAAGTGGGTTGGTCTTATTTGAAAGCTGGAAATTTTTCATAAAAATATGTGATGTTTGGCAAGAGAGGAATTGAGTTGATTAAAAAATGACAGACAGCTGTTTCGGTTGGTATCGAATTATCAGAACAACATTTTTTCGTTTTAAAATTATAATGTGATGAAATTATCCTCACTTTTCATTCAATCTACTCATTATTGGAGGAATCTGTCTTCACTTTTCTTTCACAACTTCTGACCTCTTCTTTCTAACTTTTATCATTTATTTGTTCCTTCTGAAACATCACTTTCATATCGTAGAATTCGTATCGAAATTCCCACGTATGCTTTCGCTTTATATAGAAAGAACAAAGGAACATTTTTTCCGGATTCAGATGCTGTAATTCATTAATTCATTCTTACCGCTTTTCCACTTCATCATTCTGCTTCATACGTCTCTAATGCATTTCTTCCTTTTTTTCCAATTCCTTCCTTAATTTGAAAACAAATTATACAAAATACAACCAATAAAAAAATATAACTTAAGTTTTTATGATTGCGCCCACACTATAAATATATATATATATTCGATTGAAGAAAATGCCATTTTAAAATAATTTCTGGCATCGGATCAATATACACTTGGTGATGGGATTTCATTCAGCAAATTTTTTGTAGTATTTAGTGGAACAAATATTGGGTCCATTAAATCACTGAAAACAAAAATAGCCACAGCAATCATTTATTTTCATTTGATTACTTTTCGTTTTCAATTTCATTTACTGCTGAATAATACATAAATAAATAGAAGGAAATGAACGTTCCTCGAACTCAATTCTTCCCGCGGAATCATAATTCCTCGTCTTTTTTTGCTTTTACCATATCTTATTATCCTTACTGCAATCTTTCCTCATTTTCATTTCTTCTTTCCTTAAAAAACGAAACAAACAAGTTAAATTGATGAAATGTGTTATTGATGGATTGGAATTAATACAAAGCAAATTTATTTGCTATTTGTTTATTTATTCACATATAGGCATGTTCAGTTATGCTTAATCGTTTTCACAATTCATTTGGTTTTATTTGCATCTAAATGTCAGTTTTATTTAAAATTTAATCTCTTTTTTCCAGTTCTACTTCTGAAAGATCTTACCTACTCCATACACATTACTTTCTAATTAACCATTTTTCATTTCAGATTCAAAATTTTATTACCTATTATCAGTGATTTTGTTGCATTCATTTACTATACAATTCAAAAAAGATTTTGAAACAAAGAAGAGAAAGCATTTCTCTTTACAGTTAGAAATAAATGTATTGGTAATTAAGGTAATAGAGAAAGCAAGCTTTCAATCAGTTTTGCCTGAATTTGAAAGGTAGTCGGGATTACTGCTAGAATGAGTATTCATTCGCCTTACTTAATTAAACTTCGTTGCAAATTACATTTAAAAAAAATCCGAATACCTAACATTAAGTTGATTCGAAATTGGTAGATTTTTCTTGGGATGAACATTGTAGCCTTCTGAATTAGAATATCAAAATTCAAAAATCCACGCATGTCGCTCGTCGAAAACAGTGTTGTCGAATAGTTTAATATGTTATACAACTCGTGAACAATATCACTTTTTCAGAATACACCGATGATATCCTGTTATCACTGAGTTGATAAGCAAAATTTGACCTTCATTTGTTGTATGTATAAGGTTGGGTACAGTTTGAAGTAATGTCATCCGGAAAAACGTTGAGCAATAAGCAAACGGGTGAAGATAACGAAGAAATCGATTTGGTTACATTAGAAAAAACCCTGAATTCGATCGATATCACCCGAAAAACATCTCATACATCGACATCAGATGATGGTGACAAAAAATGCAACCTTCTGGAGACAATAACCAGGACTGTAGGGGTCAGATTAAATAAGCAGAATTCGTTATTTCATTTTTTTAAAATCAGTTTATCACTTTGGTATCAATTACATCAAAAAAGCAAAAAATTGCAGTAGTAGTATGGCGAGAAAAAAGCGGATTTAAATTCGGCCCGTCACAAAATTTTCCCAACAAGTAGATTTTGCGTTCCAATACTTTTTCATCTATTTTTGGTACTACATTAGAAATGTAATATCTGATTTGTCGAAATTAAAGGTAATTCGTCAGTTTGATCACATGTTAGGTATCATTTTAGAAGCATCTGTAAACCTCTCCTCCATTCTCCTCTCTGTTTTCCCTAATTATTTTGAAAGTATTCAATAAAAAAAGAGCGAATAAGCCGTAGGAACATTACATATTATTATCGGAGTGGCCAGTTTTTTATCTTTTTTTTTAATCAGTTGATTGTAAAACATCGATACATTTTCTTTTTCTTTTTCTTTTTTTTTTTTTCTTATGCAAACATTAATAATGCATTTGCTCATTTCCATATTCATTATAGATTTCATGCCAACCACCGCTGATTCCATTTACTATACAAGGTGGATCTGCGGAAGGTTGTCTGATACTAGTGGAATTGGTGCTTCATCCCGATTTATTGGGCATCTTAGCAGTTGATGATATCATTTTATCCATCAATGGAAGGTTACAAATTTCATATCTCACCACTTTGCTACTTTTTTACGTCATTTACTAACTAATTCCCAATCCCTTTTAATCAATTCAGTATTTAGGAAAGTATCCGGAATGTTGTTGCGAGATGTACGAAGGCTACTGGAAGGTTTATTTGCCATAAATGAATCATTTTACATGGAGATTGTAAATAAAAGTAAGTACTGAGATGGATATCCTTCCCTATCAAGTGGCAGTGAATATCCGTAGCAAATTTAATAATTAGAAATATGGAATTACGAATGAACTTCAGTCGAAATTAATGAAAAAAGTATTTATAAGAAAATTCGGAGACAAGTGTAACGAAAATTATTATAGATTCGATCCCATCAAGCATAATAGAAATTCTAGCTGGAGAAAACTACCCGGAATTACAAATTGTCATCCGAAATAACGTCTATCAAAAAACAGTGCCATGTTAGCAATTATGTTTAGTAATATCATATAGCTTCTAGTGACATGTACAAATAAGGAATTTAAAAATTATCAAAGGAAATGAGACGAATTGAAGAAATAATCTTCATTTCACTAATTTTACATATCAGAAAATGTGAAATTCAAATATGTGTATTTTGCATAAGCGATTGAACTCAGTGTATGTAAATTAATGCAAAAGGAACTAAGATGAAAATTCCTAAATAAGGTATTCATTGGCTTACAACTTTAGACACTACAAGGCAACCACGAAGTGGTGAAATTGATGGTGTACATTACAAATTTGTTAATGTTGCAACTTTTCGACAGTTACGTGATAGCAATCAATTATTGGAGCATGGTCATTATCAAGGTTTCACTATTTTGACAGAATTTTTAATTTCATTTTTCATTTTTAGCGGCTTTGATTTTTTCATATTCGATGCCCAGCCTTCCTTACTTGTACTGTTTTTCCTGTTCGCATTCCGATCTAACACCACCTGATCCGTTACATTTTTCTCCTTGTTGCCCATCTGCCATTAAATAAAGAATTAATGTATTGCTGATATCTTCTTGTTAGCAACAGCTAAAGGTTTTTTTCTTTTTTTTTAAATTAGAGTGCGCTCTATGATGAATGCTAGAAGGAATGCCGAAAGCACTTCAGGAAAAAATTATGCCATAAAAATTTTATTTCACTTCACCATCAAATAATCAATTGTTGCTTGAAAAATGCTTTTTCGATTTCAAATCATTACTGCATCCATTGGCATTCTCTCTATTTCCTTTTTACTATTTTGAAATTAATATTTTTGAGTCTTTTAGTAAACGTAATTGGATAATCCATCTGTCGTACATCAAATATGCTTTGATGAATAAGTTTATCACAAGAAAATATTACGAATTTCATACTCTTTTATTTAGCTGATAGTATTAAAATTCATTTCAATATCATTGGTTTCGCTTCTGCAACCATTTGGTCCAATTTGTGGGAACTTATATTCAGAGAGTTTTTTGGCTTAGGAATTGTCTTTGTCTATAAGTTCTGAATATAATCATGGGAAAACAAAGGGCATGCCTTCTATCTTAAGCAAAAACAATATAACTATCTTATGAATTTTTTTGTGGATTTCCGGAAATGTCACTCAAAAATTACCACATGCAGTTGATTTAGAATTTCCGTTCTCATTTGGAAATATATACGAGGAGCGGAAGACATACATAGGAAGTTCTTTTTTTATTTTCAGTTTATTTTGAAAGATTTTGTATGTGTGTTAGATGAGATGTAAATGCATCGTAACAAATACAATTTGTTGCATTTGGGGGCGCATATTAGATTGTAAAGCGAGTTGCAATATATCAAATTAAATCAAGTTAATCCAAAATGAATTTCTGGGTAGTTTTAATTTAAGCAAAATGTCCTTCCTGTAATTCCCTCCAAGAAAACTGATGGAAAGAAGTAGAAGACTGTATAGTAAGTGATAAGTAACATGGAAGTTATGGAAGTTATAAAGTTAACTTCTTCGATATAACCCGTTGAATGGCTCAACACTTCACATCAATCTGATGTCAACTTTGGATATTTTCAAGGCATATTCTTTCGTATATACAACAACAAGTCGGATAACATGCTTATTTCGCGAAGTAAATGAATTTCATTTTTATATGCATAATATTAAATTAGATGACTGTGTCGGGACAATTTTCGAATTTATTTGAGTTTTCAATGCTGCTCATTTCTCATCGATAATGTATCGGAACGGAACGCTAGGCCACATCCAAACATCAGTTTCCCAAATGAAATCCCTTCATGTTATTCAACTTTTCACCATTCTCAAGATTAGTTTTATTAATGGAAAATTCGAAGTCATCTGGACTAGTCTAGATTGTTAATACATTGCAAATAATGAAAATGATAATAAAATGCTCCATACCGTACTCCATAGGTTTTAGAATGCTTTGTTGTTCGATAGGGATGGTTGATATGTTTTATTGACCGTACGTACGGAATGAATATGTTTATCCCATCTTTCTTCAAGCAGAAGGCATTTATAAGTTCATTGTGTAAGCAATGAAACATAAAGGGCCTTATCCTTCATCGCTTATAATAAAATTTTGCATTTTTGGTATAAAATTTCGGGTAAGAAGAAAATGGAAATTGTTACTCTTTAAACCCATTCACTAACAAGTTACTCAAAAACTTGGTACGACAAATACGCTCACAATAAAAGCGCCGTTATGAATGGTATAAACGACTTCGATTCGATGGGTCGTTTTTAAGATTCAGAGCGATTTTGAAAGTTGGAGACGGATGTGAAGAACTGAAAATATGACGGCAGTAAGATGAAGCTTTTCGATGTGAGAATGTGTTTGTCGAAAACACTTCGGCGCATCTCTTTGAAGTCTTTCAATGTGTTTGGGATGTAATTGGTCGAAATCGAAAGCAGGCAGTTAGTGCCTAAAGTGGTAAGAATGGGACCAGCACTCAACATTTGGCAACAAAAATGCTACACGATTTTTCATCAAATATCCAGACTTTAGGTGTGGCAAGTCTATAATTGTTTGGGCCTGATCGAACACACAGCAACGATCTTTAGTCAATATAAAGATCCATCTAGCCAGGCAATTTCAACCTTCAGTGATGACAAATCTGTCTGCAACAGGTGTGACATTTATCCTCGGAGTTCGACCCGCATACTTTACCATAGAATTGTCTCTGGTTGCTCGGCAAAACATATTGGTGAATGTTTCAAGGAATACGAGAAAGTGCTATTATATATTGGTTCAACAAGTATCCCGTAATTTTTCGAAAGTAATGTGCCCAATATATGGGGTACTTGTTTCAGTGGTAGATGCATCATCACAAGAATTCGCGTAGACTCCGATCTATTCCATCCTATACAAACTTGGGGAGCATCTTTGAGTTTCTTAACATCTCTCTTATAGTGCTAATGAGCACATTTTTAAATAGGTGAAAATTGTTTACCTCGATCAAAATTTAAGAATAATAATGGACGACTTTAGTTACTACGCCAGCTGCGACAGTATGATACATTGCCATTGTTGTAATTTTTCTTTTTTGCTGTTGCAAAACTTGCTGTACTGTGCAATTTATTTGTTCATTTCCTTTCACATTACAATCGTTTTAGTTAGATCACTTCGATGGACGATTCTTTTCGAGTGTCTCTTCCTAAGGTACCTATCTATCCATCTAGTTTCCGTACCTCTATGTATGTCTGTGTGTGTTTGTATGTGAGTCTGTATATGTTCAGTATGTCTCTCTGTATGTTCGAGCCGTCGTACTTAAGTGTTTATACTGATACCTAAGTTTACATCTTGTTTAGCTCTGGACATATTTGTAGGTGTGTGTGCATGTGTGTATGTCATGTATTTGTGTAGTTGTGTATGTGTGTGTGTGTATATATATATATGTATATAGGTGTATGTATGTATGTGTGTGCGTATGTATGTTTATTATCTTCGGTGCGGCGACCATAACAGGTGAAGGTGATGGACGATTGACCTTCGCGTTGTCGTAGTATGTGTGTGCGTATTGTTAACAATGGCCCTAAGTGGAACTAACTCTTCATCCCTTTACCTGTTTTAACCGTTTGTTAAAAGTTGCTTATTCATGCTATCCCTTGAACTTGCGACATATTTATCCTTCCTTTCTCCATCAATAGTTTATGACACTGTCTATTGATTGATTGATTTTTCTTTTTGCATCATTGCTGGGATGCTTTAACGTTGCGTTCACCGTTATATCGTAAGTCGTCACTTTCTTCTGTGATCATCGAAATGGGAAAATTTCCAAGAAAGGAAAGAAAAAAAGTTGGAATGAGATGGCATCTCATTCCACCTCTGTCATATGCTCACATTGCGACATTCTGACTGGTTGCTGAAATTGTAATTCTTGATTTTCCCATTGCACCGAATTTTTGCTTTGCTGAAAATATTCTCCGAAACTCATCATTCCTTTTTTTTCTCTAACATTGTGTGCTAAATTCTTGCGGGGATTTCCCGATTATTTCATGCAGTAACCAAGAAGTCATGACAAGAATTTGTTAGGAAGGAGAATTCATTTTATGCAAGCAACAACGAGCAAAAAGTGTTCACACTATTATTTGCTTCAACCAAATAAAGCATCGAGCATTTATTTATTTTTTTGAAAGCATTCACTCAAGTAGCTCAGTATGAAATGTTTTGGCCGTACAGTCACCAATAAAAAAAGGAAAACATAGGAAGTTGTAACTAGCGGATGATAAAGAAATAAATATTCTAGAATTCTAATGCACAAAATAGGGATATCTTGACTAAAAATTTGAAATCCGATTAACAGTTTGAGTCGGATGTTTTTCGCAGAAATTCCTCTCGGGATTTAACTTGTTTTTTTCTTCTTACATAATATTTCTAAAAAGGAATATGAAATCTGTTTCTTTTTGGAATTTATTTCAAACACCCATTCAGTTTCGGCTGAAGAGATTTTATAAAAGCAATATTTGACAATTAAGAAATAAATTCAAAATGGTTTTTAAGACATTTTGTTGAAAAAATGTTAATTGTCTTCCAGTGATTACTAATGGGAATGGCCCACAAATTTTTGCTACTTTCTCATTACCGTCTCATTCTTTAGTTTCTTCAATTGCTAAAATTTATGTTTGCTCAAAATTTATGTTTTCTGAAATTTATTACAATTAATCCGCGAGGTTGCATCATATTTGCCGTTAAAATACTTACCATCAACTGAACAACTTCATTATACAACATAGTTTCATTGTATGCATCGATCTTGAAATTTGTTTGCTTCTTTGCCCGGGAAAATTGTTTATTTCCTTTCTATAAACTTCCTATTTCTTTTTGTTAGCAAAAGTCCAGAAATTCCCTGCTGAATTATATGAATTTTGTGTCGGGCGGTTAGATCAGTTATGTCTATAATTTGAGTTTCTTAAACAATTTTTCATTAAAAAAGAAGAGAAAAAAAGACGGATCGGAAAATGTTTGAAATACTTTCTTTAAAGACGACCTTAACATTCTGAAGCGTTGTTCCCAGGTTAATTTTTATTAATTAACCCATTGCACTTGATAAATGCTTCAATGCATTACATCAAAGCTTTTGTTGTCGAGAATTCCAGAACAAATGTTTCCTCATCCAATCCTTTGATTCCTCTTGACTTTTAATTTCCTAATTAAGGAAATTCCTTTATGGCTTATTGTAATTAGTCAACTATAATGTACTGGTAATATATAAATTTTTGCTGTAACTATATATATTCACGCTTAAATACGTCCAAGCCATAAACCTCTTTTTCTTTTGACACAGATTTCTTAAAATTCAAAATCCCTGCAAATAATTCGGTATTTCGAGAATCATGATAATATGTACTACATTTTATTTGCTCTTTATGTACCGATCTTACAACTTCTTCAGAATGTCTACGTTTCTGCAGAGATTATGAAAAGTGCGTAGTAACGTGAATAGCATGCATTTACTTGCTTGCATTATTTGCATTCTTTCGGCTGATTTAATTTCTTTTTTCATATTCTTCAACTTGTCCATTATACTAGCTCATATCTACTAGCTATATATATGTATATACATATGGGTTTTCTTTTTCAGCAATTATCAAATGACAAATGTGCTCTCTAAAAAGCATTTGATAAATAAGAAGAAAGAAAGAATTTTTCATTTAACATTCAATATTGACGAAGAAAAATGCGCACAGATTATGGCCATTGTCAAAATTTTGTACTTTCAGTATGGAATGATGGGGTCAAATTCCATTCAAGTTAAACTTAAATTTAAATTAAAACTCAAATGTTAGGTTGACTGCAAAGACTAGACAAATATAATTAACAGACATACGTAGGTGGTAGTGGTTAATTGCACTACAATAACCAGATACAATTCAAACTTGATATTTTAATTTATCTTTTTATAAAGTACGGTCCTGTCACCTCATCGATAATATGCATAGGAAATTTAAAAATACGATTCACACTATCGAGAACCTATACAGTAAACTGTATTACAAAAAATGGTCAAGTCACTAGTATCCTGAACCATTTCAATGAGACTAAAGCTTGATTATTTTCGACCGCTAAGATATACGATATTAAAGGTATTAAAAAATGGACCTGTATTTTTTACTTTTTTTTAGAATCAAATTATTATAGAAATCTGATACATTTACATGGATGGATAGTAAATGATCATTAACCTTGTAATGCCTTACTCTATTTAAATTTTCCTTTCTAATATTTATAATATGTGAAATTTCAGAAGGACATAAGCGGCATCTATTTGTGTATCACTGTGGAATAGTATGTTTGATTTTATCATATCCTTATTCTTTGCTTCATTATTTGGCCTCGAAACATCCCTCCATTTGATCATCTTTCCAACTTTCGTCCTCATTTGTTCATTTAATTTGGAAAGCGACACATACATATCTGTGACGATGTTCATTGTTGATACAGCATACGTCTGTACCTTCATAGCATTTTCATTAATCGTAACAAATGATGTTCCTTACTGATAAGCGATGTTTGTCACTATCTGGTTGACATGTATCGCCTCTTATGGTTATACTGTTATCATTCTTAACGCTTCAACAAACTATCATTTTATTAGCTTCTCTTAGTTAACTTTCAATACTTTCATATAAAAATTTCTCAAAAATTAACGATGATTTATTGTAGAAAATTGAATATTTCAATTTTAGCTTATTACTTTTTCTAGCTAAGTATTCATCTTATTTCACATCATTTCCTCTTTGGTTTCATAAATTCCACTGCATTTTTTCGATATTTTGTATATTGTTCTATTTCTTCTGCAATTTTAGATTAGAAAACATTTTCGAACTCTTCTGGAACTTCTGGAATATTGTAGGATACAACAAATGCTTAACTTAACGGATAGTAGTATAATTTAATATATCACTTAATTGTTTTTATCGACCATTTCTGTCTCTTAACTTTCTCTTATCCAAAATTAATCGTAACAACGAGAAGGATTGGAGGATTAGATTATTGATGAGTTTAGTAATATATGTATTTCAAGAGAGAAGAGAAAAAAAGGAAGGAAGAAGTTATGATTGAAAGTCGTGGCATCTTGTTGAAACCCATTTTAGTTTCCCTTTTTTTCCCTCTTTTTTCTTATGTGATATAATTTAAATGAAAGATGAGAAATATCTTTCTTTTAACTGATTAATTAAATGGTAAATCTGTTTGGATGATGGAATCTCATTGAAATTCCTTGTTTCCCCCCTTCTGATTTGTTAATTTTAGGACTCAATTTTCACTTCCAACTTAATGATTTGTTTCGAGCTGTCTTTTTTTTTTCTTATTCTCTTTTTAATTCCCGCTTCATTCATATCAATACAATAATATTGCCCAAATTTCTTCCAGAAATGTCCGTTATTTTGTTTTTCTTCATGCCCATTCTATCCATCTGTTCTAACCACTGAATTTATGATTATCGAAATGCATAGTGACTTTTAATCTTTTGTTATTTAAATTAGATTTCAAATTGTATTTCCATTTTCTCAATTTCCTATACTTTTACCCCTGATTTTATCCCTTCATGTTATTTTCCTACTTTGCAATCATTTTCTTTCTTACCTTTTGCCATAAATGTTGATTTATTTCTCATTTTTCCTTCATTTGCCTACAAAACGATTCCATTGGCATCTTTCGGGATTGAAAAATGGGAATTGTTTAGCGACGAATATTTTCTGCATTCAATTTAATGTCTTTTTTTTTCAGTTTTTGAAATGTTTGAATTCAAACTTCTATCCTTATAGGACATTATTATGGAACACCAAAACCACTGGAAGATGACGAAATGGTAAGCGACCCAAAGGGACCGTTACCTCCCAATTGGGAGATTGCTTACTCCGATCAAGGCGAAAAATACTTTGTCGAGTAAGCTATATGTTGTAATTTTCAAAACTTAAACCAAGCATTTGTTGCTTTTTAAAGGAATTAATTATTCCGTAATCCCGTTATATCTAAACTGAAGCGATATTATTTCATCGTTTTTGTTCATTTAGCCATTTCTGAAGAATGCTTCTAAGAATTTGTATGAAATTATTGATTCAGTATTCTAAGATCACTTGAATACTACTACCTTTTTTCATATTTAGAAATTTTAACTAATTTTTAGTCATAACACTGGCACAACTCAATGGGAAGATCCAAGGGATTTACCTGATGGTTGGGAAAAAGTAAATGATGGTATTTATGGGACATTTTATGTCGAGTAAGTATTTAACATTAAATTACCTGTCGTGTGGTATCACTCTGGTGTGGAAAATTTGGATACTGTGTATCAGGTATCAAGGAAGAAGTTCGTATAAAGCTACGAAGTTTGTAAGCTTGAAATTATAATTGACTGAAAGGGATACTAAAAATGGAGAAGGTGTCGAGATGTACATCAATTATTCTACTCCACTGCAGTTCCAACAATTTGTTCAATTCATTAAAATTTACCCACATTTAATTTCAAAATTGGGAATTTCATTATGATCGGAGGCTACATTACATCTGTCAACATCTAGTTTTCTGGCAGGATTTCAAATTCATAGTGCAAAATTTCGTTGATAATTGGGTTTTGATGTTAAGAACAAAATTTTATCAACAAATTTGCTGGGAATCGAACTTCCCGTTGACTGATTTAAAGTTTAATGTTACAGTAGAATCCATTAATCTTAATAGTGGCTAAGTGGTACTCGCTGTCTCATGACGAATAAAATTTTTCTCAACATACAAATTTCATGATGTTATTTAGTGATATGAATTATTGTTACCTGATCCCACATCGGATCGCTCATTGCAATCTTACAATAATCTGTTTCTCGATAATATGAAGGGTTATTCCTCATTCTTCATTTCTTTTTCTTTTTCTTTTTTTTTTTGATTTGTTATCATATATTGTCTGTTACGGGGGGTAGGGAAAAAATTAATTTGACGTCTCAAATTCATTAATTTACTTGCAAATTTTCAATTAAAATCATCTTTGCCATTATCATCACTCATAATGTTTACATACTGTCAAAAACAAACTTTTTTTTTTCAAAAATAAGGATTTATTTTCAAAATTTAACTTTAGTTCTCTCTTCATTTTATTGATTCCAAAAAAAAAAAATGCTTTCGGTGCCATCCATGCATACCCAGTGCTTCATCTTTTATGCTTCGGGCTATTATTTACATTGCTGCAAGAATGGTTTTAGCCAAGCAAAAGAAAAAAAGAAAAATGAATTCACACTTTATAAGTCTTTTTTTTTTCTTAAAAATTTCCCGTTGCTTTCCCTTCATCTCTCTCTCTTTTTAAATGATAACTATTGCTTTTCATATTTTATACTATAAAGTACATTGACTCAAACAAAGTGCGGAATTTCATGAATTTTTACTGCAAAAAACATAGGAAGACAGATGCATTCAGTTTGGCCAGAAATATTATCACATATTTGTGAATATGATGGCCAATTGTTTGATCAAGTTATCTTCTGCAGGTGATACATCCCTGATATTTATTATATCATTTCTGTTTGGAAAGATGATATTAAATGCTTAGAGTTATTTCACGAATTCTACTGCTTCTTCTTCTTGCTTCCTTTGTTTGTTGTAACTAAATGTTCTATCTATCAAAAGAGAAATCCAACATTCCGGAATGCTTAATCATAGATAATTGTAATATTATGATGAAGTGAAACAACTAAAATCATATCGTTACTTGATAGCATTACTAATTGGCATTGCAAAAATGCATGAAAATTGGTAATTGAATATGAATGAGGATGTAAACAATCTTATTACGGATTCATCCCTATAAGTATCGAATCCACAGAATATATCATCTATTTCGTTGGAAATACATTGATATTTACACTTTTTAGTCACGTGAATAAACGTACTCAATACGAACCTCCATCCAGTTCATCATTACAAAACGTAACCGATGTAATATCACATAACCCTCCGTCACATTCCTATGTATATGCAAATAATCATGATGCAAGCAGTAGTACGAAGACATTTTTAACTAATAATGGTACAGGATCAAGGCGACATTCAACCCTTTACAGCAATCATTCATCACCATCTCATACCGCTGGATCTATTTACAGTTTTACAAGGTATTATATTGAATCTGACAAAATGTAATCATCAAATGATCTGAAATTAAATTCAATAATCGACTGATTTGGTTGGCTAATTTATATCCAAATGTGTGCCAAACTAATATTTGCCAAAATGATTTTAACAAATATTACATACAAATAAATGTTTATTGATTTTGCAGAGATCCATCTCAACTACGTGGTGAACTTATAACAACACGTATTGTCAAAGGACCAAAAGGACTTGGGTTTACATTAATCGGTAATGACGGCAGTTCGTTACAGGATGAATTCTTGCAGGTTTGTAGCTTCGTTAATTGTCAAATTAATACCCGTCTTTTCCTTCAACATTTAAATTAAAAAAATCTTATCAATATAATTACAAATTCAACCTGAAAAATTTCAAACTTACCAAACGTTACTCGCGAAAAAATATTTACATCTTCATATTTGTGTTTTCAGATCAAGAATGTAATTCCTGGTGGACCCGCTCATCGAGATGGTGTCTTACAGATGGGTGATGTCCTCGTCTACGTTAACAGCAAATGCGTCCTAGGCGCATCACAAGCTCATGCTTGTCTAATATTTCAATCAATTGGTGTCGGTGAACTGGTAACATTACAAATTTGTCGCGGTTATCCACTGCTTTTCGATCCTACAAATAAGGTTTTTTTTCCTTTTCTCTCTCCCTCTCTCCCTCACTTTTCTTCCTCTTTTTGTTACAAATCAGATAATATTTAAAATTACAGTCAAGAAATTTTCGCTTTAAAGATTTTTCCATTCAATAAATTATAAATTAGAAAACCTTAACCGTAAATATGTCTTCTTTCCCTTTAGATTGTTACTGAGAATGCATATGTCACACGATCAGATGATGTGAAAGAAATTACTATCAATAAGGTTTTTCACTTTTTCCTTTTTTTGTTCATCAATCAAATTTTCATTATTGCATATGAGTCCAAAAAAGTGGGCATTTCTAGAATTTATTTTCCAGTATACTGCAACTCCAGAAGTTTCATATTTTAGGGTAGTGATGGTTTCGGATTCACAATTTTTGAAAGTATACAGGGGCAACGAGTGAAAAAAATTCTATATCCGGAAAGATGTGAGAATTTATTGGAAGGTGATACTCTTTTGGAGATGCGAACCACATATCCCCATGGAAATCCGGGCTGTCCCATTGGTGAAGAACGTATCACTAATTTCCGAGGGATGCCACATCATGAATTGGTTTCCATCCTGAGGGAATGTCCTGTTGGATTCTGGGCTAAATTGATTGTAAGGAGAAATTCACCAAAGCACAGGTAGAAATCGTTTTCTTGCTATTTGCTAATATTACTGTTAGTATTGTAGAAATAAAGAAAAAAGAAATGAATCTTGCTAAACGATACTTTAGATTTCAGTTGATGGCTGGCATTTGTCACACCGTTTTTAAACTGTCTAATGATTTTTAGAATTAATCTAGAAATTTGTAAAGGTTTATAAAACCTGAAATTATGCTTATATTTTATAATGCTTGCCAGTTTCGATTATTTTTGTAATTTCTTTCATTTTTAGTCATCTTAATCTATACTCATTTATTTCCAGATCACGCACTCCATCAGCAGCATTTCGCTACGGTGAGCAGAGGCCTAGTCCAGCTCCAACATTGATGCCACGGTCGAAAACCCCAGCACCACATCCTCCTCGGCCTACTAAAACTTATCCTCACTCTTCTGCATTACTACCTGCAACTAGTCAAGGCCTAGCCGTCTCAAATGGTGGAATAGTCAGTCCCGTTGGATCCGGAAACACAATTCCAAGGGTAACTATTGCATTATTTTGCACTTATTCTGTTGTCATATTATGCCAAAAGTTTCTATTGTCATTATGTTCCCAATTAATCGGTCGCATATACGTATATATCTCCACACATGTTACATCTTTAACTTTGTATTTTAATTTAAATTTTTGGGTATGTAGGTGAGTCATTTACCTAGGTTCCGTACTAATTAATGTGCCCTATGAATGGAAACTAAAGCTTTGCACATTTTAGCAACATGAGCGGCGTCCAAATGAGGATATTTATGAGAATTTTTCGAATTTACGACCTTCATCAACAAGTTTGGGATTCTCGACGCCAAACTACATGCCGATGACCGCTCTTGCAACTTCGAGTGTTGAGACTGTAACAGTTAATCTAATCAGGAAGCCAAATGGATTTGGTTTTCGAGTCGTCGGTGGAACTGAAGTAAAGTTTCCAAATTATTTAAAAGTTTAATAATTGTTAGATCCATTGAAAATTCCTTTAATATAGATATATTATCGTTAATTCTGCATTATTGCAGGAAGGGACAAACATTACGGTCGGTCAGGTGGTACCTGGAGGTGCTGCATCAGAAGATGGTCGTTTACATCAAGGAGATGAAATTATTGAAATTGGTGGTAAGAATGTGGAGGGTGAAAGTCATGCGATAGCTGTACAGCTAATGCAAAAAGCAGCTGCCAACGGACACGTCAAATTGGTTGTTCGTCGTCCTAAAACTGGAGGTAAGTGTTTTCTGGTCACTTTCCTTTCTTTCACATAGATGCATGCATGTCTACGTTACCACGTACGTCTTCTACGGGTGGCAAAAATGTTGAGTTTTGGTTTTTCAGATTTGTCACGTTCAACCTCTGCTCCAGTTAATCAATTGAATGCATTCTCTTCTACCTATGATGTTATACTGAATCGAAATCATGGTGATAGTTTCGGTTTCGTTATCATATCTTCGCTCAACAACAACGGAAGTACTATCGGTTCGTTTAATTTTGTTCGTGAAATATCCCTTACCTTTTAGATCCAATACGAACGTTATAAAAATTGATACTGAAAATGAGCTATAATGGACTTAATTTTGTATACTCCATAGTGTGTACTTTATTGATACATTTCACATTGACTTGTAGGAAAAAATAAAAAAAAAAAAAAAAAAAAAAAAAAAAAAAAAAAAAAAAAAAATGGAATAATTATTAACTTGACTGAACTAAAAAATTAATCGGAAATGCAAAATATTCATTCTAAAAATTTTGTATTCCGCCGTTAATTACCATAAATTTATAGGAAGGATAGTGGAAGGATCACCAGCAGCTCTTTGTGGGCAGTTGCGAGTGGGCGATCGAGTAATTGCCGTTAATGGCATTGATATTATCAAGTTACCCCATAACGATATTGTTACACTAATTAAAAAATCTGGTTTGTCAGTAAGGCTAACAATATCGCCTTCTTCATCATCAGGCTGTCTCTTAGGTATAAGTTGTTAAAAAATTAGCATTTTTGTTATTTAAGGATTGGAAGCTTGAGTCTCTTTCGGAGGCCAATGATGTGAACAGTCTCTTGTGAGTGTCCATAAAAAACATTATCCATCACTTACACTCTATCTTGGAAAATTCAAGCCTGAATTACTTTATGTGTGCATCGAGTAGAATCTTTGAAGTGATTCTTTATGCTTCCTGAAGCTCTTTGTTTTTCTTAGGAATAAATTCTAAAAGTTAAAAATTTAGAGATGATTTTCTGCTTTTACTTTAACTTTCTAGGTAGAAGCTTTCTATTTTTGTTCCATTATTTCTATTCTTTTTAAGGTTCTTCAACATCCTATTATTCATCTTCACATATTGGACCGACCGCTACATACGGACGTTCTTCCCATCCTTCCTATCCCACAAATCAGTTTGGTCCATCGCATAGTCAGTCATTTGATATTCCTCAGTACAGATATGCAGCCGGGAATGGTTACATCACTAGAACATCACCGATACCCCCAGAAGCGGTTTGTTTCTTTGTTCTTCACTTTTGTTAATTTAACATCGAATTTGAAGATAGCTATCTCTCTCGAAGTGCATTGTTTCTTGTACCGCTTTAATATTTGAAAAAAATAATCATCTAGTTTTGCTTTGTATGCATCTTTTTTGCCGAAAGTTGAGCTTGTTTTTACCATAACTGACGCGAGCTTTGACGTATATTAACAGTTATGACCTCTATGTCAGTGATTATTGACTTCTTATCCATCGCTTGTTTTTTCTTCAGCCAATTAAATTACCTCTCTACACTTGAGAATTGAGGCGTATAGTTTTTTATTTCTGAAAAAGATATTCTATGAGAACTAAAGTGTAAAATTTAAAAGGTATGTTGTAACTTTGAAGGGATAAAATGATAGATGGACTTTAGTGATGTAATTATCACTACTGGCGTCATTCGTAAATTTTTCCGTAGGCTTATAGGAAGCTCTAAGGATATCAATTGGTAGACTATACAATTCAACTAGCTTTTTCATGATAGAAGAAAATGGTAACATAAACTAACTTTTTATATCCAAGCAATTACTCTGTGACATTTCTTTTGTCACATGTATTTTCTACATATTTTCCCGTCCCTAACAGTTTGTAGTATTAAAGTGTTTTTTGAATAAATAAACTGTAAGAATGTTGAAGAATCAATATAAGGAACTTGACAGAATATTTCATGTTACTTTGCTCTCATATATGTTTATATCCGAAACTCGTTGTCTGTACTTGTGTGAGTGGCAGCAGCAGCTGCTGCCATTAAATTTGCATGTTAAGTTATTCGCTGGATTATTTCTGGCTTGTTTTATAAAAACAAAAGAAAAAAAAGAAAAGTACTAACAATTGCTTGGTGTTGTAGCAGTCGAGTTGTGAGTCATTACTTCAAGATCTGTGGAATATATCATGCATTGATCGCTATTCCGAATTTAGCGATTACGACGCCATAACTATCTCATCATCATCCACTACAATGTCATCCGTATCCTTACGGTTGGTGTATGTGATTGTGTTCTTCGTGCTTTCGTGATGCATGCACTACTTCTGCACTTTTCCTATACCTGTAATGCATTGTGTAAATTAACATGCTCCTGCACTCTCCCTATAACCCGTAATGTTGCACTACATAAGTAAGAAGTATATGTAAAAGGATATTAGGATTTCCAATATCAGTATTGTAAAAGATTTGATGAAAAACTATCATAATATACATAACAAACTTTAGCTTGATTTCAGAAGCAGAAAGTTTAAAATACCTTGTTTAAATGATGAAGTAGCGAATGTCATCCATCAAACAAATGACATACACACATAGATTAGTCTCTATGAAAAAAAATTGTTAATCTTTTCTTTTCACTATTCTTAATTTGTTAGAATCTGCCTCAGATTCCTCTCCAACTGTTTTCTTTTTACATTGTCGAATGGAATTTGACTTCATATTCCATTTCCATGAAACTTTTTATTTGTTACTTACTTCCCAGATAATTTTCATCCTTTCAGCTTCTAAAATATTTCATATACTTGGTTTAAGTTGTCGTTGTTTTCGTTCAAAATTTTTCGAAGAATTAGTTTAGTACTAGTACGAATAAGGATATTTCATTTATTCAATTTTAAGCTTAATTTTATCCCACTAAACTTATCCATAAATCGCAGCATGAACACTTCAATGTTCAGCGTAATACAGTAATATTGACACTGATCAAGCAATATCAGAACAAAATAGTACAGTGTCCTAGATAAGACTGCCACGTATCAAGACTTGCAAGGATCATGAGGATCACAACCATTTACATTTCAGCCAATAGATTGACTAAAAGAAACCGGCTGACATCGTGAACCTCTTTCTCGATGCCAATAAAAACGGTTTTGTCCAGCTCGAAGTGGTATAACATTGAATGATTAGATAATGATGAACACTCTGACGAAACAAAAGTCGAGACGTTGACATCAAGTGTATCAACTGAGTAAGAGAATTTAGGACTTTGCACATAAACTAGGCTTCAACGATAAATCCGTCTGCTATCTGAACAGTTTGTCTTATATTTACATTAATGGTTTTCATTTTTTTACTGCTTCTTTTTAAAGAAATTCTAAGTTTTTGTTTCAGGAACAAACACTTATAAATGTGGAATTGAATCGTGGACCGAAAGGTTTCGGTTTTTCAATTCGTGGTGGACAGGAGTTTGACTCAATGCCATTGTTCGTCTTGCGAATCGCTGAAGATGGACCGGCAGCTTTGGATGGACGTTTAAAAGTTGGCGATCAACTAATGGAAATTAATGGACAGTCAACACGTGGTATGACGCATAGCACTGCAATTCAAATTATAAAACAATATCCTACTGTTAGGTTATTGGTTAGGAGACCGCAAGGTTTCTAACTTTTTTTTGCGAATTGTTTTATTTGTTGCTATATTAATATTTTGGGTAGTTCCTGGCATTTATTTTTTCTCTGTGTTGTTTGTGAAAGTTGTAATAATTTTGCTGTATTTTGGAATTTAATAGCCGAATTGTTGAAATTCCACTTATTTGACATTTTAGATAAAGCCAAGCAATAAAGGCTTGTTTTCTTATCGTACAGTGATAGAATCTTAGACTGACAACCTTCAAAATAAATGTTTGAAGTTATCTGTACTTATAACTTCTTTGTTGCTGTTGTTGTTTTATCTATTCGTATCAGTTTTTTGGTAATTGTTCATACGTTCTGTAATTTAAAAAAGAAAAAGAAATTCCATTTCATGGCATCTATATTTCTGTGTTCGTGATCTCCCACCTTTTCCTATATCCACTATCAACTTTATCTTAAGTTGAAGCTCTTCTATTTCAGTAACTGTTGCTTTAAAAAGGTTTCATTTCATAAAAATGAATTGGGATTTTTTCATTCTTTCATCCATTCATTCATTTATATATATATATACATATATATCCTTTTCTTTTTTTTTTTTTCGTTTTCAGATCTCATTTTGTGCATTTCAAATGTTGCAGTTTCGAATTTTTTGAAATCGAAATTATCCGTTTGGAATTAAACCGAAACTAACAAAGATATCGTTAAAAAAGTTTAAGTCTTTTAGTTTGTAAACTTACATGGGTTCATTTTTTGTATACGTTTTTGCCAAATTTCCAAAATGTTGTAAGAGAAATTTCTGATAGTAAAATATTGAAAGTTGTGTCAGTTTCATTCGTTTATTTCTTCACAGTATTATGTTGCAGTGCGGTTAGATCGGTAAATTTCAAATATGGATAGTATTGTTTTCTGATAATGTAGCATCTATTTTGTAAGGATTCTGCCGCTGAAATTTGCAAATTCAAGATAAAGAAATCGTTTGATGCAAGTGGGAAATTACGACATATCTTTTGCAAAATTTTGGATGATTCTATTTTTGTTACAGGCATATATCAACGTCGTCAGAGTGGTATCATAGTATGCCCATGATTGGTACTTTATGCAAAATTTATACGTTTTCGGGGTAGGGGGTGCAATTTTCCGAATATAATGAAAATCCATCTATAGGACTAATTTGATAGTGTCAACCCAAATGCGTATTGATGGGATGAATGGTCCAAACACTTCACCGTAAATTGTTCATCAAATGCATAGCTTGATTAACGCATTTATTCCTTCCTGCTGATATGCATCCCTTATGCTGTTGTTCTACTCTAATGCACCCTTAAGATTTGCTTGGTAATATATTGAAATTAGAAATGCTAGGAACAATTTCCGGATTGTGATTGAGTTAATTTGTCAATATATCAAATAAGCTAGATTACCTCGAAGTTATCTGTGGCATTCAATTCCACTTTTAGCGTAGAAAAAGTTGCAATAATTCCAATTCTCTTTACCATTTTGATTTCATTTACAATTCTAGCACACAGTTCTTGTTTTTAAATCATGAAGTTGGTAGCAAATAACCAAATCTGCTTCATTATTGCTATAGGAAACATCATTAGTTTTCTTGAAATCCATATAACTATGTGTATTGGAAGTTCTGAAAATTTCTCATTTGCCTTCAATTTGGTAAGCAATTTATTGGTTTGCTCGATTTCATTTTTGTAATTTATCCTTTAAAGGTTCTGAATTTCGAAGATATATGGCAGAAAAATGAGGAGTGGCAGGAAAAAACAACATCGATTACCGTCAATAAGCGATTTCAATTCATAAAAGGTATGACACATCCCAGTCAACAGTGAGAGTTGTCTTGGAAACGGATTTCACTGGAACAGCTTTTAACAGATGATTGAAAAATTACAAGAGGAAAAAGAAGATCAATTATTTTGTTACTTCTCATCATGCATATTGTTATTTTACTTAACTAAGATTTAATAGTTTGATCAAATTGGAAAGACAAAAATAAAGTGAAAGCATTTCAATCACATACAAGAATCCACTTAGTAAGAGAATTTTCTCTTGAAATAAGCTGCCCACATTCTACTGGTCACTGTAATTGTGGGATTCAGTAAATAATGAAATCATTATCTCTTATGACTTATGATAATGATAACGATGAAGGAGAGAATGATGCAAAATGTGCAATGAGAAATTTATCTTTTTTCAGTTGAGATATTCTGCTTGTTTAGTGGTACCCATCGGATCTAGTGATGATAGATCGACACATCAGGTGAATTATGAATTGTGGTGATGCAATTGCATGCACTACAATTTTGATGCTAAAAGAGATGTTCCGCCTTCACATTCCTGTTTTCGTATCTAATAATCGATGCTTAATAGTAGTAGTATTAGTAATAATAGGAAAGTGGGATATAACAAGAGGTTGAACCTTTTCTTTTGGTCAAGCATCATTTCGGTTCAGTTCCGTTTGGTCCAGTCTCGACCATTGACACGCCCAAAAATGAACTCTCTCCATCTCACCCTTTCATCCCCTCCCCCTTTCAACATTCATTATTTTATTGTTCCGTTTGATGCTCTGTTAGACTCTGTCACTTATTTTACTGGTTAATTATATTTCAAATTTTACTCAACTGAAATTACTCTATTCCCGCATTCCACAATGCTTTCCTAGCATGCAACATAAATGATTTACTAAAATTCAATATGCAAACGTAAAATTTCTTGAAAATTAAACTGATATCACTTCAGCTATGAAGAATTTCTGTCAGTTACAGCTTGAACTAACAGTAACAGTTTGTTTTATTACATTACCAGTCATTGCTACCGCATTTCACCTTAATCCTCCGGTAGTTGATAGTTGCATCGCTGGTTGTTTGATACCGATTAGAAATAGTACTATATGGTTACCGTACAGTTATCCACCATGTATTCATCCTGGTCAACCAGTACTACGTTGGTCCAATACAGTAACCTGCAATAAACCAAATTTTCTAATTTCACGAAGTGTTTCTCTGGATTCTTCATCTGGTGTGTTATTTGCCGAAGAACGAGTATGCTTCTACATAGAACCGTGGCACGTGATATATTCATATAATTGTTCTGATAGCAGTAGACCACAACAAGGTGCTGTTTTTCTGGATCACAAGAAATACGCCATAAAAAGGCGATCAAAGCGATGGATGCGACGAAGAAATCCGACGGTACCACGGATACACTTTCAACAAGAGAGATACATTACTGAAATTCCGGAAGATACACCCATCAATTCATTGATTATTAAATTACATGCCGTTCATATCACGAATGAATCAATGTATTACGCTATGGTAGCCCCCGAAGATTCTCGTTCAGCTAATATTTTTACATTAGATACTGTTTCCGGGGAAATAAGGTATTTCTGTTTAACTCTTCATTTCTCATTTCACGAAATTTTTTTCCGGCATTTTAATATCGAATGATATTATTTTTAAATCACTGAAATTCTCACAAAATTGGATTAAAAAAAAAATGTATTTATTATTGATATTTGCAGTTAAAAAATGCAAATTTTTGAGATTTCTAAGTTGTTTTTACGAGTAATCTTTGTATATCAGTTTTCTTTTATTTAAGTATTCATATTTTGCACAGTTCTTCTTTGAAAAACACTTTTTGAATTTGTTTTGATAAGAGAGGAGTATCCAACCCAAAGTAGCAAAGATATTTCATTTTTAGAAGTTTTTATAAACAATGAATTTTTCATGCAAGAGATGATGAATCATTAATGAACTTACCATTGCTTACCTTTCTTAAATTCATACTGATATAGCCTTACCGAAGCGACGATAAGTGCTTGTTGTTTTTTGCATTTTTGATGAATTATCAAATCAAAGAAGAAATTTGCTCATCATATAGTTTCTTTGTTGACTATTTTTCATTACAAATTCAATTAATTTGAAAAATTTTTCTCTGTCAGAAAAATAAAAATGTTTGCTTTTTCGAAAATTTCATCTTTGTTAACGATATTCAAAAAAATAGACATAGTGGCGATCATGTTTCCAATTTGCAAACTAAATGCAATAAACGATAAGGTGATAGCTCCTTCTTCAGTGGTCTTTTTTTTCTTCTTCCATATTATTGAAATGAACAAATTCAAGTCAAAGTTTGAATCCTCAATTATTTTCATTATTTCCTTGATCAAAAATAACAGAACTTTGATTGCTCGATACTTTTGAATAAATCCATAATGTTAGAGTCCAAATTTGCATCCAAAATTTCTGCTCCAACTCAAGTATTGCTCATTAGTATTCCACTTTATACGAATATGTAAACTTCTTGAGACGCATACAGTCGTAACCTCAAAATAGTGGAAGCCTCAAATAGATTCCTTCGTTTATGGACGACAATCTTTAGAGACGACAATCTTTTCTGAGAGATAATTTGGATAATTTTGAAATTATTTTCATCAAAATATGCATTGAGGTAGAACTTTTGGATAGGTTAAGCAACTATTGTTATTATTGATTTATGATAATCTGACATTTCCTGTTCTCAGATTTATCTTAATTCTAATAGTCTCGATCAATTTTGAACACTTGTAAAATTAATTGATTTAATCCTAAGGTCAGTAAATTGTTAAATTTTAAAATATAATTTGTTTTTTTTACATTATTACGTAATTCTGAATTATTACTTTAACTTCTCAATATCATTATTGAATAACTCTAAAATCTGAACTTTTCTTTGATTTTATTTTTTTCTATTTTTATCAGAGTTAATTGCAGAGTTGGGAAAGCGTTGGATCGGGAGACGTTGGATCGGCACGTGTTGAAAGTAACGGCTTATGAGCGTCTTGATCCTGCTGTATCAGCAAGTAGTTCAGTAATTGTTGAAATCCTGGATGTCCAGGATAATGCTCCAATTTTCGAACGCAATTCCTATTATGCTGAAATTCGAGAGGATGCTCCAGTAAATAATTATACCCTTGCCACACTGAAATTAGATATGAGATGCTGTTGCTTGTTAAAAGCAAACCAATGAATAGTTTTACAGAGGGAAGCTTTTTTTAGCACAAATTATTGGATGGACATTAATTCGTTCGTTATCGAATGATGCAATTAAAACAAATAAAAGTTAAAATAAAAAATTATGCCATTTAAAATACTACAAATACATTTGCTCCAAGTAAGTTTAAATCCGAAACATCTTCTTTAGCTTTCTGCTCGAAACATTAAACTGTATAAAATTAATAAGTCTTGAAATTCGGCATAATTACTATGGTGATAATTATCGATAATAAATATTTGATTGGCATTTATATTAATTATTACTAATTTGCTTTTACGGAGCACAGTAAGAATAAAAGATGGTTGGTTATCACAAGCGGTGTGAAGTGCAATGTTCTTAATGTAACCGTTTACTTCAATAGGATAAAAAATGAAATGATATTTAAGTATTTCGGCCATTGATTCGATTCTTGAACCTTTAATTTCCAGATTGGCACGACATTAGCATCAGTCTTTGCCCGTGACTTAGATATTGGTTTGAACGGGGAAATTGCTTATTCGCTCGGTGAGGAAGATGGTGCTGAATTACTTCAAATTCATAGTTCAACAGGGGTCATTCAAACAGCACAGCATCTGGATCGGGAATTGATGAATATTATCCGGGTATATGTATATGCAACCGACAAAGGAGTACCACCGATGACAACAAGAGCCCTTCTGGAGATTAATCTTCTTGACGTCAATGATAATGCACCTGTTTTTGAACAGGTTATTTAGGAATCTAATTGTAAATTCAGTCCGAAATTTTTCAATTATTTGTTTTTTGCTAAACAAGTATTCATTATATATGACCGTTAGGGGACAAGATTATATTAATTCAAATTTTGCATTACTAATGAACTTGACTGATTAAAAAAACTTGCAACTTAATGAGAAATACTAATTTGAATAGTATTTTGAAAACGATTATTACATCATCGTTCGAAGTAATGTTTATTTTCAACTGCAATAACATTTATGAAGTAAAATGCATTCTTCCAGAAGTTAATAAAATTGATGAAATTTAAATGTTTTTTTTGATGGAAACCCTTAAAAAGTAATGAAAATTTTAGGAATTTTGTAATGTCACAATAATGGAAAACATTACCATACCATCCAATATTTTACAAATAAAGGCAGCAGATAGCGATTCTGGACAAAACGGTAGATTTTCATTTGGATTGTGGGAAAAAATAAATTCGAAGCGAATTTAATTTCTATTACATTAAAATCAATGACTTAACTTGTATATTGCAGGAAAAGTACATTATAGCATTGTGGCATCCAGCGTAAATGGGTTTTCCATAGATTATGAAACCGGTTGGATAAAATTGTATCAAAAACTGGATTCGCGATCCAATCCTGCAACTCTTTTAGTACGAGCAAAGGATTCAGGCCAGCCTGCTCAATCTTCAACGATTAATTGTGCTATACACATTGTTGATATTAATGATCATGTATCGGCTAATTATTATATTGTCATCATTTCCTTATCTATTAGCACTTCTTGAAAGAAATCTTCAAATTAAGAAAGAAATGTTTTTCTTTCTTCAAAGGAGTTGTTCTCCAATGCTAACATAAATTATTAGAATTCCAAAATTATTTAGATGATATGGAATTTTTCACCTTGCATTAATTAAGAAACTTTTCCAGAAACCACATTTTATTGTATCACAGCAAGAATTATTTGTGGAAGAAAATGTACCAGTCGGATTTGAAATAACACGAATTTTTGCTATCGATGAAGATAGTGGTATGAATGGTCAAATTGCATATACATTAATTGGGGAAAAAAATGCCAATGAAACATTTCGCATTGATCGAACAACGGGAATCATCACAACTATAAGTAAGCTTGATCGAGAGGAAAGGGAAAAGTATACACTTAAGGTAATGAATTTATTATTTATAGATTGTAGTCAACGAGTTTTATTACTTATTTCGGCAGTTTAATGTGTTCTACTAAAAATTCCAAAAATTTCGAGAAAAAAAGCTCTTCACAGCTTGAATTGGTAAAAATTTCTTTATTTCAGGTAAAAATAGAAGATGGAGGAGAACCACCACTATCCAATAGTTTATCGATAACGATAATAGTTCGTGATATCAATGATAATGCACCGTATTTTGAACATAACTTTTATAACATTACGGTACCTGAAAATGAAGTACGTGGAACGCCATTAATCACTGTAAAGGCTATCGATCATGATAATGACGACAAAATAGTATATCGTATTGAGAGAGCCGACAAAGATATTTTTACACTTATTCACTCAACTGATCAGGTTTTTTTCCCATAGTTTTAAATTTCAAATTAATCTAACTACTTGCTTGAGTAAATGTCTTATTAATTGCTTTATTTAACTTCCATCTTGAAAAAATTTGAAATTCATTTTAAAAGTTTCTATGCAACTGAAGAGTGGGGATAGGCAAATAGTATATAAAAGGACAAAGAAGTAACACGTCATAATGCTTTCCTTACAAATCATATATTGTTGCTTGCTAAAAACTTATGTGATATGCATGACCAGTCTTAGGGTATATTAGCCAAGGGCATGCAGTAAAAGTGCGGATAAATGCGCCATAATTGAATGATTTTGGGAGTGGAAGATCGCGGTTCTCACCAACGTTCTCGCAGTAGTTTCCAGACTCAATTGACATTTATGAAACTAGTTGCATAGTTTCGAGAATAAATGCGTGGAACCATACATACGATTATGGATTGGAACTTTTTAAAAGATTGTCTGCCAAGATTTTTCAATAATTAATACAAATGCAAAAGTCAATCAACAAACACTGAGCAGCAGTAAACTTTCTCAGATTAGGAAGAATCCTTGAAACTCTCTTTGATATTTATTTTTTCTACGATTGGAATTCAGCAAGATTGCATTACTATCAGCAAACTTCGTTATGCAAAACAATTTTCCTTCACATTTTCAAGGTTATTCATAAGAAAACGTGGAACACTTCCAGGGAGCCATATTATCGTTGTCAGATGAAATTGACCGTATGGATGATACGTTACGTGTGGTAATAACAGCAACTGATAAGGGTGGTTTAACAGGTACTTGCACAGTAACTATTACTGTTACCGATGTTAATACTGCACCAGTATTTCTTATTCACCCGTTCACAGTACATATTCCGGAAAATATCCCGATTGGTTCAGAAGTGATACAGCTGAAAGCGGAAGATCAGGATCGGCATGAGAATGCCAAACTTACCTATTCCGTCGGTAAATTTGACGATTATTCATTACAATTAGTCAAAATGAATTTTGCAATAAATACGAAGTTTCCAGATCTAGAGACAAATATGTTATAAATTTTAAAAAGTTGCTTGGCTGTTTATCAGAAATTGGTACTCTTTCTAATTGAAGCAAAATTTTACACATGGAAACTGGTTACCATCAGCAGCCATTTATTTTTCAGATAGTAAAGAATTTACCATTGATAAGGATACCGGCTTAATAGTAGTAGCTGAAGAGGTGGATCGAGAAGAACGCAGTAGTTATTTGCTTAATATTACTGTCATTGATCATGCAGCTAATCCACTTAGTGCAAGCACATTTCTCGAAATTATTTTGGACGACGGTTTGTTTCCACCTTATCAGCAATATTTGTATCATCGTATTTTCTGCTCTTTGTCCGACAAATACTGCCAATATTTCATTTATTTCGATTTTTTCCCTATGATTTTTTTAATTTCCATTTTCTGTATTTTTCAACTTTTTCATTCCAATTTTTCTTAACAAATATTAATTTACCGATATTCTATTTGTTTTACCTTTCTCACATTCTGAAGTAATTTATTTTGTTCTCTTTTGTCAGACCTCATTCACTCTTTTCCCCATATTTTCCATTAGTTCAATTTTACTTAAAAGTTTCCAACTTTTCATCTATTCCTTTCATCACCAAATAAGAAATGAGACAATGTTTGATGATAAATCAATTGTACACATATTCAAATTGACAATCCATGCATTTCCATTGCAAAAGAGAAACAAAAAAAGGAAGTAGCTTCATCCAAACTCCATCTCACCACAAATTGTGCAAAGATCAATGAGCCGTAAAATACTTTCTTCCTGCACATATCCTCCCATTCTTTCATTCCATCTTCTTTCCTTAATTAATCTGACAAAATGAAAGACACTGAGTGTGACCAATGATTGTTACGAATACTATCTACTGTAGTTATTGCAATCTCTTGCAGTATTGCTAATTATTGCTTATTTAATTGCTATTCTTTAACTGCTCATCATCATACTGAAGCAATAATTTTAAAACCTCTTCCAACTTCATACGATGTGCTAAATAGAAGGATTGAAATAAATTAACACAAAACTCGTCTTTTTTTTTTTTTTTTTTTGAGCTTTTTCTAAATTCACAAACCAAACAGAATGGAATATGACAGCATTGCAGAATGAAGAAAAAATTGTTAAAAACTTTTGAAATATCCTTAAAGAAATGATTGCTTGAGAATAGATTTAATGATTGATTTAGCCTTTTAAGTTGGTAATACCATATCAGCTTGCAGATTTATCCAAAACATTTGGGCCAGGAAAATGACAAAATCTAAAGAAATCACCACGCATCTCTTATAATCCATATCTATATCTGTAATCAATAAGGAAAAAAAAAACCATTACAAACAATTTAATTAAGACAAGCTTCTGATTGTAAGGGATGCACTAAAAGACTTAAAGATTTCATATGAAACTTGAGAATTACTCTTGGGAATACATTAATTGGGATGCCACACTCATTTTTGTGAGATAAAGTAAAGCAAGATTTAAGAAATCAAGGATTAGAAACAATTTGATAGTTGTTCCTAATTTTTAAGTTCTTATATCTAATTTAATAATTATATGAAGTCGTAAGCAAATACCACAGAAATTTGTAATTACTGTCCCTTAATTTTTCATCTCAAATCTCATTAAGCTATTGCAGCCTGAAATATTTCAAAACTCTTATTCAAGCTTTTGTGAACTGTCGACCCATTCCCTCATTCTAGTTTTGAAAATTTGCATCTTTACTTTTCTACAATTCCTTTCACCAAATTTTTAGTATCCGTTTTAAATCAGTCTCTTTACAACATTTTATGATACTTTAGGAAAATTTTTTCAAAAATTTTGGTTTCCAAATTTCAAGGATTTTATACTGAAGTCTCATTATTTCAAGTAAACGACAATGCTCCGGAATTTACGTCTGAAAATTACACGGTTGAAATAGCAGAAGATACGCCAACTGGAACATCATTCACGCAAGTAGCAGCTGTTGATGTAGATGAGGGTGATAATGCAATTGTTGATTATTACCTGATTGAAGAGAATGGAAACAGTGACACCTTTAAACTGGATAGATCATCTGGAACATTACGAGTAGTTAATAAGTTAGATCGTGAACTGATCGCCAGGTTAGCCACTTTACAAAATCCATTTTAGAAATCTATATACTATTTTATTTCTTCCAAAGGAAGGGCGAAATTAAGGAAGAATTAAAGTTCTAATCGTTAAATAAACTTCTGTCTTTCCTGATATATGTTACTATTAGAAGTCGTAGCGATCCTTCCCTTAATTATCACTGACAAATATAATTTCCCCAGGTATCAATTAACAGTGAAAGCACAGGATCGTGGTAATCCACCATTATCATCCTTTTCCACCATATCAATAATTATCATTGATGTGAACGACTATGCACCACAATTTGAATCACTTCGGTATGACTTATGGATAGCAGAAAATAGCCCCATAGGTACCACAGTTGGTACCATTATTGCTCGCGATCAAGATGAGGGTGACAACGCGCTCATACAATTTCGAATATTTGGTGGCATTGATGCAAAACTTTTCGATATTGAAACGGCATGAGTTTATCTACTTTTCATGATCATATTACATTTCACACAATAACCTAATTCATTGTTAAAAAGAAAATGAGGCGGAAAAAGTGAGAGAATTAAAAAAGAATCGATGATTGATATCCCTTATAGCAATAATACAGTATACTGCCTTTGATATTAAGGGAGAATTTTTACAGAATTCCAAGTACATTACAGGATTTAAATCAGAACGGTGTGGTACATATACTTTCGCGAACAATTTTCGATTATGAAGCAAAAAAGAACCATTTTTTTTTCGAAATCCAAGCAAGCAGGTCGATTTTATTGTAACGGGTTTTTTGTGAAATCCTCATTGTCATTTCTGGCACAATTTTCGTTATTGTTGTGTAAAATGAAGTGATTTTAGTGGCCAGTTAAGTTCCATTGTACCGGTTTATGTTCATGTTAGCGATGTTAATGATAACAGACCACAACTTCGTGATTTCACTGTTCTTTATGCAAATCATGTTGATGAACCTGTGGAACGAGAAATTGGATATGTTCCAGCTTTGTTTGTTTTTCATAACTTATACATACTCTTTTTATAATTTTGGTTTCCTCAAGTTTTTTTCTGGAATCAGAAAAGAAGATTTTTCTCTCTTAATATTAGTGTCACTTATTTTGAACAGACGGGAACATCAATGCTGCAAGTTATGCAAAAAGATAGATACATATTGGAAGTTCAATCTAAAAATTTTTATTCCTGATGTTAGAATGAATTTAGTGATCCGGACCATAATGCAACCTTGGAATACAGCATTGAAATAAACGATATTTTAATGGTGGATCAATATAAAGGTTCCATCATGCCGAAGAATGTTTGGAAACGATATATAAATGTTATTTATACGATCTGTGTTTCTGGTAAGATTTAAATTCAGCTACCTAATAAATAAGGGAAGAAATATTACGTTGAAGCCTAAAATAATGACGAAAGTTTATGGCCAGAAATATATTTCAGATGGTCCCAATAATGTTTGTGCCAAATGTCGGTTCATTTATATACCTATAGATGATACAATTATCCGAGATACGGTTACTCTGGGATTCCCGGATATTCATTATGAAGAATTGTTAGATAATGGTGTTTTTGAACGATTTACAAGTGCCCTATCACTTTTGGATGACTGGCATAGTGATGATATTTGGGTATTTAGCGTTCATACTCATAATAAGTATACGAATGTATCATTTGTTGTTAATCATGCACATACCGTTCAAAGGTAAGTCATTATCAGATGCGTAAAACCTACATGTATACAATTTTTGATTAATCAAATGGCTGTATTTTTAAACTAATTAATTTGCTAGAAGCAAATAATCTACGCACTTACTTTGATATGTCATGTATAGAAACATTTAAATTGCATGAAACACTGAGAATCGATTTTTAAATCAATTTAAGACAGCATGGGTGTAAAATACTTACAGTGCATTTTGCGTATGTAGATACGAGTCATTTAATAAAATTTGTGAATTTAAATTTGAAATACGATAAAATTTGACATTATCGGAATTTGAAAAATAGGAGAAAGTATAACTGAAATTTTAAAAGTCTTTGAATTTAGATCGGAGCGTGTAGAAAGATTAATTAGAAATGGACTTGTCAAGCTAAGTGATATAATTGGCATGAAGTTAATGATACACAGGGATACTACATGTTCCAATGAACCGTGTCCATACTTTCAACAATGTAAAAATACTCAAAAATACGTCAAAAGCACACAGGTGAATTGAGTGTTTTTGAAACCTCATAGTAAAGTAAATGAGTCATCAACTAACTGCCATTTGTTGAAAGTATCGCTTAGCGGATATTACTGTTTGGCATTATTCTTTTACATCCAACTGTTACATGAAGATTCTAATGTAGATTAAATCCCGAGATGGGAATCAAGCAACATCCTATACATCCAAATATACCCCTGTTATTTTTTGTTAAGTAAATGAAAAAAATCCTTTCAGTAAAAAATCACAAAACGTGATGTGAAACACCTACTACAGTTAAATTTTAAATCAAAATCAATTTAAAACCAAGTTGCAGGATTTTAAAACGGACAATTTCTTGATGCATTCTTTGGATACTATTAATTCATTTCAATGTGAATGTCCAGCCGGATTTGCAAGTTTGTTTCATTTAACTTTAATCTATATGCTGCTAAATCAAGTAATGGTTTTATTCATAATTATCCTAAACAATGTTTAATAATAGAAACAGATCATCGATCGATTTCTGAAATTTCATGCAGTGTACATCTCGTATGACTAATTTTCATGACAGATGGGTCAACTGATCTCAACATTTGTTTTCCCAATGAAATCTCTCATGAAAACACAATATATTGCTTCCTTTTGCATATATCTCATTTAATGGCCAAGATGAGAGGTGTTGGAGGAAAGCTCGAAGGATCAAAACGGATTTTCCAATTAAACATTTTAGAGTGTAGAAAACCCAATGAAACACATCTTATCATCAATAAATCATTAGCCATTGAGTAATTTAATTGCTTTCTGAGGACCATGTGTGTCTTTCTGCCTTCGTGAAAATATTTGTATATTATATGTGAACCTCGTCTTTCAATATATTAAATTAGTATATATATATATATGTATATATAGATATATATATAATTGCCTGCACCACTCGTCATCTCCACTTGAACGAGTCAAATTGGAGTAATTGGCCTAGTGAGTTATTGCCACCCATAGCCCGCCTAGTATTAGTGTTGGATACTGACTTCTGTTCCATTAAACATTCATTAACAGTCTCCAAATAAGCAGGATGATTGATTTCAGCTGGCAGTTATAGAAAAAAGCGTTGAAATGTCAGTCGTGTAACAATTGTTACACGGATCAGTGCCCGTATATGGTATGGCACATTATTCATCCTAGTCTCATATTTCATAACGGACTTGGCAGTTCCAAATTATAATATATAATATAATTATTACGAGAGGGAGAATGGCTAAGTAAGGAAGCAATCGGCAACTTTTTAATTAAAGAGGGCATTGAAATGACAAGCAAGTGTCAGCCTAGCTACCGTCTAAGGAGGAAATCAAATTAAAATCTTTTAACTTATCGATTATGATAATATATTATTTGAATGTTTATTGTCAACAGCAATAATTATGTAAAAAAAAGTGCTTCTATGAGAAATTTTTTAGGCTATTTTATATTTCACACAAATTTCAAACTGCCTGATATATTGTAAGTTTCAAAATAGCAGAAATTCCACGAATTTTTTTTATGGATAGCCATAAAATTCTTGAGAAACTAGTTAAAAGAATGTTTAATCTCGGATTCTGCAACATCACTGATGCAGTCACTTTGCATCCAAGCATTTATCGGCTTCAATTCTCCAGTATATCATTTTGGTTTCTGTCACTTGAACCGCAAAGACTTTGCTTTCAAAGACATTGTAGTTTTTGAAAATTTAAACTAAAACCACGATTTATTATTTAGTAAGCTTTACAGGCAGCGACGGCATTGAACAATCTTGTAACCACCGTCTTGATATGTGTTTCACATCACCATGCCAACATCAAGGTACCTGTGTACCACTAGAAAATGGATATCGTTGTGATTGTCCACCACAATGGACAGGTTATTTCATAATTTAATTACATAAATTGCATGTTTAAATTAATTACCTGCAAAATGGATAATATTAAATGGTGTACGACCTCCAAACAAGGATTAATTTTTATTGCAGAATTTTTACAATCTTCATTCACTAAATAACAATGATTATAATAACATTGAATCACTTTCATTCATTTCATTATCAATGAAATATCTTCCAATAGAAATGTTCTCTGAAGTAATTACTTATAATTCCTCCTGACTCCATCAATAGTTTACAACAAAAATTCTCATACATTACCGAATATTGACAATTACTTAATAAGTAAGCATAAAAAGTAAGAGAGAGAAGGAGGAAGTGAAAGTAATAAAAACTGACATGAAATTTCGTAAAGCAAACAATTTTAAGTTGCTTGACCACATTTATGGAATTATTATTTGGATTCTTAGCAAAATTTTACGATTGGAATTAGTCCATAAACTATTCGGTAGCTTTTAACTTAACCATACAAGTAAACATTGTTCGAAATAAGAATTATATCGATGAATTGTCGCTAACAATACCGTATGGAGTCTAATGAAAAAGGAGAAATTGTTGGAGTGGCCTAAGAAGCACATGTAATAATAACATATAGAGCGATATAATAGATCCTTAAGGCTTTTTAGCATAGAAGCTAGTGGTAGTAAGAGCTTTTAATAACGGTGTGACCCATCTTAGAGTACTGAATAATTACCACTCACAAAATGTTTCCTGTCCTCTATGTGTCCACTACATTTTATCCATTTCTCTCACCCTTTTCGAAGATAGTCTTAATAAGCCTATATGCAAATGTTCATATAACATTAATGCACTTCATTTCATTCCTCCCCAGGGATCGTCTATAGTCCAATAACTTTGTTTATAATGGATATTGCAATGAATTTTTAGGCTAGAAAAAAAGCATTAACAAAATTTCATGAAAAAAGTCATATAGATAAATTTATCTGATAAAGAATACAGACATGAAGAATTTTATCGTGCAAAAAGCGTATGAGTAATTGTTATTAATAGACAAATAAGTAATGGAAAAAAGTAGAAAAAAAAAAAATTATACGAAATTGGTCGACCAGACTCCTCAATGGAAATCCTTCTGCTATCCCAATTTCTATGATTATTTTCAAAGGAGTAGGAAAGCTAAGCAAGAAACAATTAGTCAAATAAATTCAGTATAATATTAGACAAAGATCATAATGGCAAAAGAAAATTCATTTCGAAATAAAATATTGTTACAAAATATCAACTTTATGCTAAAATTCTTTGAAAATCCAAGGTAGGTCTAACAACTAAATTACATTCGATAAATGATCGAATTTTCCAGGAGAAAATTGCGAAAAATCCATTTACTTGGACAATTGCTTGCCCAATTCGTGCTTCTCGGATTCCGTTTGCAAATTAATAAATCGAACGGCACGATGTGTGCAGTGTCGTTGGCATTCCCATGATACGGATTCTCAGTGTCGATTACGTTCGTTCTCATTTGGAGAAGATGGTGGTTACATCGTTCTACCCCTACAAATTACTCGATTAGAGTGGAAATTGCAGTTTAGGTTTGCGAAATTTTTACTGTTAAATTACGAATTCACTTCTTCAATCTTTCTATTTCAACCTGTCATTATGTTGAGAAATCATAAATCAGTATTGCAGAAATATTATAACAAAAAGATCGATTCCATTTTTCAATCATCTTACTGCAACATTTAAATTATATAATTTGTTTTCAGCATAGCAACAGTGGCATCGAATGGTGTACTGCTTTTTACGGGAAATTTATCATCAGACTTTCTGGAAGTATCACTGGAGGATGCACTTATTCGGGGACGATTCTCCCTCGGTTATGACATTTTTGAGGTAATTCTTTCTTTTTACGTTATTATGTGAAAATTTGATTTTCTATTTTCTTTGGAATTAGCAGCCCTAATTTTATTTGATGGTCTATTCAGTTGCTGGTAGTAAAAATTATTTTTTGTTTGACATCTACTAATTAAAAATAGAGTGAATCTAGCCTTGCAATTTTTCCAGGTTACAATGGATGATTGGCCAGAAAACAGAATAAACGATGGGAAATGGCACCAAATAACGCTTGATTACTATGATAATGTTAGTTATAAGAAAATAATCAGATGTTTAAGCTTCTAATATTGTTAACTCTGAAAAGTCCCCTTAAGCGTTCGAAATATTTTCAAGAAAAAAATTAGATAAAACAAAATTTTTCATTTTATCCATTGTAATTTGACGGTTTCAGAAACTGATCATATCACTGGATGACTGCGATTCTTATATTGCCATGAAGTATAGCAATATTACTGGTTACCAGAAATGTGCTGTTGAAGTCATCGCAAAATTACCGAAAAAGTTCGTTAGTAAAAGATCCACCTGAATTTTACTAAGAAAACTCAGGGTGAATGATGAAAGATATGCGTAATTGTTTTATACAAATCTTTACTCGTGCAAAAATAAAGAAAGTAAAAAATTATACCGAGAAATATTCCTAACATTAAAATGTCATTCATCAGTAGATTGTTAAGTAATTTATTTTTTCACATCATATATTCAAAAACATTTCTGGAAAAGAAAATACAATTAAGCTCTCTTACAGATGTGAGGATCCAGCAGTAAGCTGTTATCGATTCTTCGATCTTCCTGCTGCTATAAATCTTGGCGGTCGAGCAGTAACTATCGCTGAACAGAATTATATTAATGGAATTGATGGTGATCAATATGCTTCAGCAAGAATTCAGGAACCATTCGTTGGATGCATTTCAAATTTAACCTTTGATGGAACGCTCGTAGATTTTTCGAAACTTGAGGAATTTGAAAAAGTTGGCAGCTTACAGCCTGGTTGTAAACAAAAAAGAAATGATTGCTACAATAATCCGTGTCATCATACTGCACTTTGTGAGCCAGCGTGGGATGGATATCATTGCCGTTGTAAGCAAACAGCGCATACTAATGGCCCTTGTACCGATGATGGTATGAATTTCGTAATCAATAAAATTAATCACTTAAAACTTGAAAATAAAATTTCCAAATCTAATCACTATGATTATCATCCTGACATTCAACGCAATGCTCGTTATTATCACATATGTAGTATGAAGTAAAGCTGAATCCATCAATTTTATTATAATTTTCATGACTTTTTCTCCACCTATTGACTAGAATTCTTTATCTTCGAGAGATTCAGAATCAATACAATCTATCACTTTAGAAGATTCATTTGTTTCACTGTATGACGAAGAATCGTTTGTTTTCTGGAATGTACCAGATGGTATGAAATTTTATAATTTGTCATTCGAATTTCGGACGCGTTCACGTGAAACACAAGTTATTGTAGCTGAATTTTCTAAACGGTCGCAATTCATTATTTTCTCCGTATGCTTTTTCGTCTCTTATTTCTCTTGAACTTATTGCACAGCTTAATTTAATTTATCAAATTTTATTTATTATATAGGAATATAATGTACTGATTAGTAATCATAAAATTACTTTCCATATTTAAAATTATGTCTCAAGGAATTCCTAGAAAATTTGTTTCACGTGTTATAAATGAGGTACTTCGATTTACAATAACATAAACAGGAAGTTGGAATCTTGAAATGTTTAAAAGGTAATTTTTTCTTCTTGAATTTGAAGGTAAGTCATGGCAAAGGATTGATAAGCATTGGATCCGAACAGTATTTCCTATCATTTCCAAATTTTGCCGACGGCAATTTGAAAAGTCTCTCAATTGTTGTCGAAAAATATTCTATGCTTATTGTCATTGATCACTTATACAAAAAGGTTTGCTTTTTTCGTTGCCAATTATTAATTTTCTTTGATAAATTTTTTAGAAGAGTATACTTCAAATTTCTATTTTGCAAAAGCAGCCTAATTTGAAGTAAAAGATTTGAAATATGAGATTTGAAATACTGCATTAATTGTTCCCTCAAAAAAATTTTGCTCACTTTACCTTCCTTCTTTTCAGTTTGAAATTGAAGTTGCAAGGTCCTGTTTCAGTTCCAGTTAGACTGTTCATTCATATTTCAGCGTATCGCAATACAAAATAATGGTTTATATCGTGATATACGCAAAATTTACTCAGGATTAGCTCCGTCAACCAGTTATCCACAGCGATTTGAAGGATGCCTTAGAAACGTTAAAATCAATGATCAACGGTTGAAATTAGCTGAAAATATGATGACAAGGCCTGGTTGTCAAGTATTAATTAACATCTCTTGCATATACGCGAAAAGTCGCGCAGTATCTAAAATAATATTAATATTAACTTTGGATTTCTTTACTCAACCAATTATTATCGTTACTTTCTCTATTCCAAGTTCTCCGAATGTTAGGAGAAGATTGACTTTTCGAACTTTTTATTTTCCGGAAAACAAATATTTTGAAATTCTTTTTTCTTTCTATAAAATACGATTATCATTTTTCTGAATTCAGGTACCAAATGGGTGCAATTCGCCGAAAGCCTGTCCTCCTAACAGTATTTGTGTTCGAGAGTGGGATCGGCACCGCTGTGAATGCAAGCCGGGTACTTACTATTTTCTTTTTTAACAATTTATTAAGGCAAAGTATTTTAACTATTGCTTTCCCATGACTCAAAATCAGCGGAATCTTTGAAATTCCTTTCAACGGATATTTCTGATTTAGATTATCTTAGAAGTGTGAGTTGCATGAACAAAATTGGAGAAGGATCAAGCTGAAAACGGAATTTTTCAGGTTTCATTGGCGATGGATGCGTGAATATTTGCTCATTACCGAATTTATGTGGTAAAAAAGGCGTATGTCACACAAAAAATAGTTCGAGAGGTTGGTTTCGATTTTTTCTGGGATTTCGTATTTTTCCTTGTCGTTTCAAGTACCAATTTGAATTCATATGATCATACACATTGATTTCTATAATAGCTCTCCATTTAATTCCAATCGTATTCATTCTTTTTATTAATTTAAATAAATTACAAAACATCAATTTTAGGATACGAATGCACCTGCAGTGGCGAATTGAGTGGACAGAATTGTGAACGCAAACCAGCGTTGCAAATATGCCCAAAAGGATGGTATGGTACTTTCCCGAAATGTAAACAATGCTCCTGTGATACCGAGAGAGGTTTCCTGAAACAGTGCGATACGAAAACGGGAGAATGTTACTGCAAGGTTACCTTATCACTTCGACAAAAGCACTGCTCAGGAATTGTTTCTATTTATTTCTTTATAAGTTCTTAAATGAAAAAAAAAATAAAAAATGATTTATAGAGTGGCGCATACTATTCGGGAGATGAATGCATATCGTGTGAATGCGGCTATGGTTCCTCAGACTTAACTTGTTCTTCGAAAGGTCAATGCCAATGTGTCGGTGAAGCAATCGGTCGTCGATGTGATCGATGTCCTGGTTCAGATCAAGTTTTAGATCAGAAAACTCTAAAATGTTTGAAAATTAAGAACAGATGTCCATCAAACATTGAATATGGTATCCAATGGCCAACGACAATTGTTGGAGCAACTGCAAGACAAGTGATGCCTTTCTTTCCCCTAAAATTATCGTTATTTTTCAAATCATTATTTTGAGATGAAGGAATAAGCAAATTTAACGATAAATTGTCTCATCCGGAGGTATAAGACAAATTTGTAACTTGGAAAGAATATACTCTTTCAAAAACTATGGTATTAATTGATTTTTCTGACTGTATGAATTAACAGGTAAGATAGGTACTATTTTCAGTTATTTGACAACATTCATCATGCTGATCTGTTTTGTTTAAGAGTTGTCCAAATGGTGAAGTGGGTTTAGTTTTGCGGAAATGTCTGAGAAGTGCCTATTGGGATCAGATCAACAATTATAACTGTACTCTTCCTGCCTTCACTAAGGTAATCAGTTGTCTCATTGAACAGATGTAGTATTACTTCTCGAAATGTTTCAAATCTTCATGTTTAACTCTAATATCACTGAACTTTTGCTACGAAGTGCATTTATTTTTCTGTATTTGTGTTTTCCAGCTAAGCTTTCGACTATGTCGTTTTCACAAATAAGCAAACTGATTCTTATTTTGAAAAATAAAAATTTAATTTATAATTTTCAGTTAGATTTGACTGATCAAATGAAACTTGTACAAAGTTTGTCAAATGCAACAAACAGCGTGCTACAGTTGAAAGGTGTCAACGTTGCTATTGCAAGAAAAGCGGTGAAACAATTGATCAGAGAAGAACTTACTGGGAATAACCCGCCGAATAGTCATTTGAAGTCTGTATATTATTTCAAAAATTTTTAGTAAAACCTTAAGAACTTCAAAACTTCAAAATCAAATTTTCGAAAACTTTGGCATGAAATAAAACAAACTGTTCCTTACTATCACTATTATTTACAGGTCAGCAGAATATACCAATCGTTTACTGAAAGTAGCGGACAGTTTACTGAAGATAAAAGATTATCCAAATAATGCGCAATTAATTCGCCTGTTTAATGATTATGGCACTCATGTAGCAAATGTCCATCAAATTCATCCTTATCTCAAACCGTTTATGTTCTATGGACAAAATATGGGTCACTTTTTTTGCAGCTTTTTTTCCAAATTCCATATTAAAATGATATGAAATCATAGATGATCAAACAAACGGATGGATTAAACAGAACAGATTGCCTGCTAATAAACACCTTTTCAAAACTCTTTTACCTTTGTATCGGAAATATAGTTTTGAAATTATCCGGAAATACTTTGCCGTGCCGAATTACTAATCTAATAGTAGTATGGAATGAAATGTGTGTATAATGCCCATAAAACATAATACACTAATCTTAGATAGACTACCAGAATGGACCTTCTCTCATGTCACCTAATCTTTGACAGATCACGCATCTTCTTCAAGACAATGAAGTGATTTGAAAAGATTCGATTATAATCTATGTGACTTAGTTTAACTAATTACAGTATTCGCAGTGGATGAGATGCCAGCTGATGGAAGTCGAATATTGCCAAAGTTCAAGAATTTTGTGGACGAACGAGCGGAGAATTTTCGTAGTACACAGATGAAACTTCTATGTGAAGATACAGTAGCTTATTCTAGAAAAGTTATATTTTACAGTATATTCAACAATGTAAACCGTTTCCACTGCGAAACACCGATCGTCACAGTTTACTACAATGCCACCTGTACGATTCAAGTACTATTCCCTGTTACCGAAGAAGCATGGAAGTATCCAGAGTGTGTGATTGTTGAAAATCCTGCAAAAAATAACAAACTATTCAGAACTAAAGATTGGACGGATGGAAGTTTAGAAACGGAAAATATATTCCTGGAATGGTCTGCACAAAGGACGGCACTTGTTGGACTTAATCGTACCCACGCTATTTGCAATTTCGAAAGATCTGGTATTTACACAATTATAATTCGACCAGATCATGGAGCTCTGGTAAGCGGAATTTTTAAATATATAATCGAAAATTGTTTTTTATCATAAAGTATAGAGGCAAGGGTAAATTCTAAGGAAAATAAAATTTGGAATTTTCAACGACGAAATTTTTATTTCAATTCTTCAAGCAAAAAATTTTTTTGAATATCAACTTGCAGATTCGTTTTATGCCTTCAAAAACTATACCTTATGCTGGATCATTATGCGTAACGTTTGCTCTTGTTTTACTTTTACTCTCGGCAGTCCGAAGCCTTTATCGACCTTGTCTACGCCTGAGGCTTATTCGATTTGGCTTTATCCTTATGTTTGTACTCGATGTGATCACTATTTTCTTAGTTCATCGCCTTCAACCAAGCATTGTATGCGGATTTTTTAAGTGATTTATTTCCATTTTGAATTTGATCCCGAGGTTTTGAATTTTAGATTTGGAATCTAATTTCAAGAGTATCATTTTATCTGGAAATAACTGAACATTTGATGTCCATTATAATTACAGTTGCAATTTATTGCATAAATACTTCTACTCAAACTTCAATATTTCTGTTTTGCTATTCTTACAAAAATGAAAACTCAGTAATCCCTTCAGGTGTTTTGCCTTGCACGGAATACAATTATAAGCTTATGTACTTCGGCAGTATTTTCATGGCTTTTTATGTATTCCTTTCACATTTATCGACTTCTAGCAACGGGAAGGGCAGAATCGAAGTAAGTTTTCGAATGCTTTAATCATTATTTCTTAAAAATTTGCACTTTTCAACAAACAAGGTAAATGTCTAATTAAATTTTCAAAAACAAATTTAAGGTATATTTTGCATACTTATTTACTTGCTCATGTGCTGATTTCTTTCAAACAACAAACGGATCACGTGTTGACACGTTGGTGTAAATTTTTTAATTCTTGCTAACTTTAAATTGATATCTTGCAGTTACTGGATGATAATACTATGTTCAGTGATAATTCCAATATTGTTATCACTAGCATCCTTCTTCCTTGCTCCAGGATGTTCACTTTCACCAAACCAATCTTTCTTCTGGATTCTCCTGATTCCAGTTGCACTTTATATCTTGGTAATTCACTTTTTGAAATTTTTTTCACTGATTTTGCTGCTGTCTTCACTGATTTTTCATCCTACATCACGCTTGATTTCCGTTTGCTTCCCTCCCTACCAATATTTCATCAAATTCACAAATCGTTCAATACCAAAAACCTCAACAGTCTCTTGCAACGTTTACATTTTCGCCCTTCCTCGTCATCATAAAGATGAGAAAGGATAACAGTACCTATATTCAAAGTACTAGATTTCCAGTTTCTCCGGATAAAACTATGGGCAGTTTTTGACTCACTGAAATAATCATTTGACAATAGCATGACACCTAATAGATACTATACTTCTATCATCGATTGCTTACTTAATAATTGGGTCAACAGAACAGAAATAAGGCCATAATTCTGAGCTAATTTCGAGAAGTCTATGCCTAGTTAAGTTCAAAGCGTGCAATGAATGGTTGAACAATCGTTGTCATCTTGGAAATATCAGTTTTGATGCTGGTAACAATGTTATTGATAATCATATAATACCTCCTATTTCAAGTGCTTTTAGATATACTACTCTCTCACTTATTTCTAATTTTACTTTTAATGTTGATATAAATGCAAGCTGTAGAAAAGATTGTAGAAAAGCTTTTAATTTCTTTTAGATTTTATGAATTCTTAAACTATATATATAACAGACGATTATAAACGAGTTTCAGTTCGATTTTTACGCTTTTTCGACGGCCCTTCTGATATCATTTAGTAAGCAGTTCGACTATATAGCCACGGAGTATTCCATTCGAACAACACTTTGGTTACATATTATCCTGGTTTGTTTCCATTTTATACAAATTAAATTATTCAATTCTTCAGTAGGTATTTCACAAAACGTTTGATAATGTTGGAAGCATAATCACAGATGATTTTGGTAATCGATGAACAATGGCTGAAACGATATTCATGATAGGAAGAATAGGAAATTTAGGGACATCTGATAAAGAGTATATGAATTTTCCAAATGTAATGAAATCCGATAAAGAGGATACATGAATTTTCCATTGTTTTGTTTTTATTTCGGTATCATTGTCCATTCCACCGAAGATCTTTCAATATTTCTTCAACAATTACTTTTTTCGCCTTAACATTTTTTTTCTTGGGATTCACATTTTTGTTCATTTAAATGAAAACGGAAATGAAAACTGAATGAAACATTCAATTAGGTCAAGAGGATAGAAAATTTATTGGATGAATTTTGTTGTTTCTTATTGATTCGGGAACACATTTGATTATGGAAAAGTAATAGTACGATGAAATGAAAAATATTCGAAATAAAAAAAGATGCGTTTTTTTAGTCCATGTTATGCGCATTCTATAATTCTTTTGGTCTTTACATACTGTTCGATCATGCTGACAATCCACTCTATGAAATTGCTCTCAATTCAACATTGGTCTTTGTCGCTACGTACATTTTCCTGTGGACGAATTATTTTGGTCCAAAGGTGATTTGTTATTACCACTACCAAAGATGAACTTGCAAAAGGAAGAAAATGAGAAAAATTGCAAATGACAAAAATTTTTTTAATAAAAAAATGCAATTTCTAATGATTTTAGAACAATTATTTTAAAGGCTAATCTATTAAATCCTTACACATAAGTTGTGATTTTTCTTAAGAATGATTTGATGGTACTCGCTTGTTGATCATATTTCCAAATAACCCAATTATATTTAATCTTGCTTTATGCTGAAATACCTAAAAGATTCAGTCCTTATGAGGGAAATGGATTGAAATACTTGCTTGGACGAGCAATATCAGGTTTCCACTGTATCCGGCTAAAAAATCACTACCCGGATGTATGCAACATACCGCTTGAAACTTAAACAGCAAAAGAGATTGACATTTTGAGAGAGAACTATTATCAAGATCAATTATTTCTGATTATATAGGGATTTTTTAATATAAAATTTCAAATGCACGTTCTCTCTCGAAATTCTGAGTCCATTTCAAATATGATGGAAAGTTAGAAGTCGAGGTCTAAACTTATATTCATTGCTTGTCTTCCGTTCGTAAGTTTATTGACCAAGTTATTAAATTAATTTTTCCGTAGCCAAAAATCCTTTAATTGGAAACTGTGATATGATGCAAAAGCGGCAATTTAGTTGTGTTTCTAGCGGAATATTCGTTACGATAATGGTTTATGGATGAATAATTTACCGAAGAATACAGAAGAAGTTTTGGATCCTCAATGTCAAACTCCCCTCTTATTGCAATCATCAAATACAGGTTCAACTCTATTGAGAGCTGTAAAAGACCATTAATTTCACTCTGATTTATATTTGGAAATTTCACAATGTTATGGAATTCTTCATTTTTTAAAGATTTTAAAGTATTCAGTAACTATTAAAGATGTGGAAATAAGTGGAAACTGTGTTAATGGATGGATGCCTGATATTATACCTTCAGCAACATATATCCATCAGGAATCAATCCATGGTGTACCACATCCTGAAATTTTAAGTCCACCGATGAAAGTACTCCACCATGAGGCATACACTAGTGCAGAAGGAATTGCTTTACTTTATCAGGATAATGCTCCGACCAATGATATCGATCAACTTTATGGTACCTGTTCTAGTAAATGTCATTATCCATCCTTTACTTTTAGTCGTTAATGCTATTGTTACTGTTAATCGGGTTATTATTGCTTATACTATGGAGTCTTCAAAATAAAATGATAAAAGTTCTACTTTCAAACTGTTTACCAAATTTATTTAATAAATTTGCATAAAACGTTTATATCTTCGAAACTGGCAAAACTTATTTGATTTTTCTAATTTATATTTTTATTCTACGCAAAATATAAATATACGATGAAAATATGGATCAGTTGAGATGTGGAAAACGCATGTAATTAACAGTGAGGGAATTTCAAATCTTTGGTACATTGATGCTAAAAAATTTGCTGTTTTTTTTTTCTGTTGAATAGCTCGAATGTAATGTACTGTTTTAGCAATATTTATATTTCGTATGTATGAAATTCTGGTTCTTTTTCAATTTTTAAGTATTTATTTCTTAAATTTAATTTCTTTCTGACTTTTTTTCAACGATTTCGTTGTTTTATTAGGGTGTTGTTACAAGAATTATTGCGAAATATTGCTGGAATTTTTTGATTTGACAAGAATGAAAATAATGAAACATGCAATATATCATAGCATATACCGTACTATAAAATGCCAAGAAGATTTCCCTCGTGCTTTGAGGGGCATTCACCATTGAAATCATGCATCGGATCATTGAAGTGCTGTAAGCAAGTTCCATCACAGGTCATCTGTTTGAACCATTTACTTTAATCCATCTGTCCATCATTGGTTAGATTATTTGAATATATTTATGGTTGAGTTGGTTCTTTGAATAACAGTGTCGATTTCAGAATTTTTTGCAAAATATGTTGTAATGGTGAATGCATGCAAGTGAATGTGTCTCAGTGTACATGTGTGTGTATTTGTGTCATTAAAATTTAAATCATTCATCATGAAGCGATTGGAAGTCGTTCGAAAATAATTCTAAAAAAATGGATATCTGTCGCGATACTTTAAATAGACCACCAAGTAGGAAGAAATGAAATAGATGTTGGACCTTCCACTTTACATCCAACACTATTATTATTCCATTTTGGGTGATCAATTCATCAATTTTTAAATGCAATCCATATATATGCATACATATATGGAATGCATCTCATTTAAGACTATCCAAACTCTATTTACTTCCATCAGAATCTATCACGTGCTTATCCCAAAAACAGCTTCGTTGTAAGTTATCTGTTACTTTGTTCTTGCTTACTTGGATACATTATTAGCAACACCACAGTTATGATCTTACATATTTGAAATCATTGCTTAACTTGCCATATTGTTTTTATATTGGTTGTACATATTTCCATATTTTCTTTCACTTCTAAATTTTGTAAAACTATTTATTAGGATGAGTTATGGTTAGGAATTATCATATTGCAATCGAGACTTGATCACTGGAAAAGTAATCAATCTATCTGCTATTCGTACTTTGCTAACTTTTTTATCCTACCACCTTTTATTGTGATCTATTTAGCAGCTGAGCTTGATGTTAAAGAGAAAAGGAAATGGCATCAATTTAAAAAAATCAACAATATTATGGAAGATTAAATACATTACCAGAATTTAATATATTTTATAAAAAGATAGAACATTTGATTTAGATTAATATATCCATTCTCTGTCACTTAAGTACTATCAAATTAATCAGATTAATTGAAACAAATTTCACCCCTTTCTCAATAATGAAGCCATTTTGTCACAGGTTTCCTCACTTGATGTTAGGTTGATTCCAGAACAATTTTGGAAATTTGATTTAAATCTGATGTATTGAAAACAAAAACAAACTTTAATATACAAAAATTGTGGCACAGTTCGCTTTCTTCGAAAATGCGAACAAAATGTTAATAAGTGCAAAGCAGAATCAAATTCTAATCATTTTGAGGAAATAAATCGATTTTTATTTAACGATAACACTTGAACAACAAGTCAGTTCTACAAATGTAATTGAAATACATTAATATGGCCTTTCATAATGGATATAAAAATAAAAGTGTTTCCAGGGATTTAACTATCTGTTTAACAGATGCAAATGCATAAATTATATGTATCTGGTTTTCATCTGAAATTAAAACAATAACCAGATAAATGAGTGAACATTTAAACCTTTTGTATAGTAAAATAAAAGGTAGCTTTCCTTTTTGTAGAATAATGCATTTTTAATTTACTTTATTTTCCACTGGAATGATGGATTTCAAACGGAAAGATACCGTTTAATTTTATCCTATATATTGTTTAGATATTATCGTGGAAAACATAATATAGTGAATGTCTGAATAGTTTTTTGTTGTTTGATATATTTACTTCATAAATGTATCAGGATTAAATCATATCGGATTACTTGATATGGATTCATATGCCCAATATAGAGGTCATAAGGACCTTACCAATATTTTTGAGATGTTTAACTCTGGCATACAATGATACAGTCGAATTACAATTATCTTTCGCTGGAACTTACCACATTTCACAGTGTTTAAAATTTTGTATTACAAGAGAAAAAAATGGTTCTAGAAGGATTTTTTTTTTTCAGGATATTTGGAAAAGTATGACGGTTGTCATTATTTCGGTAATCCTGTTATTAAGCGGAGTCATTTGTGAGGCGCAATATCATAACTGTTTCATGTCTGGTGGTGTTTCCGGACGTTCAACATGGTGTGGTGAAAACTCGAAAGACGAAGAGAATTTGAAGGATCCAATAGAGATAATGAAACGTGCAAAAGAATTCCTTGAAAAACAAAACAGAATTATACTGGATCCAATGACTTGGACAATAGCACCACCAGCACCACCACCATCATCACCAACTTCTCCACCATCTATATCGGCATCGACAATATCAGGTCCAGTACTTATAGTTCAACCTGATGTAACCGGAACAAAATCACAATCATCATATATTCCGCTATACTCGGTAGCAATGCCTGGTAGCGGCAATTCATTCTTTACTCCTATTTCAAAAGACCCAGGAAATGAATCCAATTTGCAATTGTTACCATTTGTTGGAATAGTTTCTCCGGAAAATTCGCACGGCCTTCAGAATATCCCTATTTCAACTAGCCAAGCAAACCTTCCCTTTCGTCTTGGAAATTCTGAGCTGATAAATGGGCCGCAACAGCAATTTCAGAATCAAGTCAGTTACATGGGAAACAAAGCGAATGAAATGCCTCGTATGTTGAAAATACCACCACCACCTTCACCACCAAAATTTTTTGGTGAACAACAGAATCTAAAATTGAAAGAAAATAATGACTTGACGGATATGAGTAGCATAAAGCCAATCAGGTTAGTTCTGAATCGGTCATTTGCAACATCCGGATCCCGAAAAGGCAGTCAGTCAATCAATGTTTAATTCTTTCCACTAATTCGAAAATCCCAGAACTTACAATGATAAATCTTACTCGCTCAATTCTCCTTCTCTTCAAGCAACTTCCAATTTGTCATCATGCGATACCGACGCAATTTATTGCTATCTCCTCCGTTTTGCCACTTATTAGCCTAACACTGTTGTTTGCTACAATTCCAATCGCTTTTAACCCGGTTACTGTTCTTTTATGTAACTGTTCCCCATATAATTCCGAAATGAAATGTTTTCTTTTCTACCAAATAAGTGGAATTGTAACTTCTCTCATGAAATTAATTTATTTAAATTCGTATCCCATCGTTCAAAGATGAATGATAAATCTACATATTCCTTCTTGCAACACGATCCATTGTCCCTATCGACACGGTCTCGTCACTTCTCGATACTTCATTGTGAATATCAAATAAGTGCACTTCATATACACTTTCCTGCCCTTTTCTTTTTGTTCAATGCGCAATCCAAGTAAATGTTTTTGGTATTTTTTAAGTTGGAAAATGTAAATGTTATTTTTCGAAGTTCGTCTATTTCTAAATCTTTATCCAAAAAAAAGGAACACTTCGAACACAGTATACTAGAGCAGTTTTCTTTGATAATGTCATACAGAAAAAAATGTTTCGTAAACTATCAAGAAAATATATCTAACTACCTAATATCCATGTGTGAAACGAACATTTACTAATAGTACCAGTCGTGATATTGCTCAAAAGGGAAAAGAATCCAACAATTTCATTTGAAACGACAGATTTTTTGCTTCACAGTGGAATAACAAAATATAGTCCGAAGGCAAACAGATACATCCAGAATAACGGAGAACGGTTCACTCCGACAAATTTAAGTTTTTTTTTTTTTTTTTTTCACACTCAAATTTTTGGTATTGCATATCCTACATCCCAAAAACCTAAAGTAAATATGAAAATTTCAGATAGGAAAAAAACCTCAAATTAGGTTTTTTTTAGCCAGCAAATCTACAATACAGTACAGTTTCGGAATATAAGGAAACATAATGATAATCATTTTAACAGATGAGAAAGTAAAGTGAAAAACGATTAGTCTTGATTGATGGCAACACTAAACACACATCAATACTCGCTAACTGGAAGCTTTGTTCGATCGACATCAATGAAGTATGAATCTTTCAAAAGTTCTTCCGCAGAGATTCGTTTCTCCGGCTCATAAGTAAGCATTTTCTGCAAAAAATATGCAAAAATAAAACAGAAAAAAATATACAAAAATAAAGTAGAGAGTGCCCTAGAAATCATAATGGCAGAATATGAGGTCAAAAGCAGTCTCCTTTGATTAAAAATCTTTAGGTGAAAGATTCTCAACCTGCACAATTTTAATGCCATTAGCATCCATAAAGCGATTGAGAATTTCATAAAGGTGGTTATTTTTCCAGTTAGGGAATATTTCTGCACAATTCGGCACATTTGTAAATCCACGCAATGTTTCCTCACATGGAGTCGACAATATACTGAAAGTGCGATAATGAGAGATAATGGTGAGGTGAAAAAAACATAGTTAAAAGACGTTAAGCAAACCTGAAAATACGGAAAATCTGGTCAATATTCGAATCACCCGGAGGAAACAATGCTTGCTTCACAGCCATTTCAGCAGCAATGCATCCGATGCTCCATATATCTACTGCCGATGTGCAACGAGTCCAACCGAATAGTAATTCCGGAGCTTTATAAAACTGAATACTAACCTGCAAGCAACAAATATTTTTCAGTCTAAGAACGAGTCGTTAACCTGCTGATTTTTAGAACACTGGAAACGAGGAAATGAAAAAATAACCTCTTGCGCACAATATCTCTCTGGCGTATTAATTGCTTCATCAAAACGGAACTCAGCAAGCTTAAGGCGACATTTCTGGTCAACAAGTAAATTCTGCGGCTTTAAATCACGATGCAGAATATTTCTTTGGTGACAAAAACAGATAGCTTGGAGAATCTGATACAAATACACTTTCTGCTGTAAATAATTAAACCCAAAATCCCTCATAATTTGAACTTTCAATATTAAACTAGTTAAAATGAACCTTAATCAGACATGAATTTTCCTTCTGCTTTCTAAAGAATTAACTACTTTTTAAAGGAGAAAACGGAAGAATCGATAGAAAAAGAGCCCCACTGACCTCAGCTCTATCCATCCACTTGTCATCAGGAATTTTGCTGATATAAGTCTTCAGATTCATACTAACAAATTCAAATACCAGATATAATTGGTCGTCGCCTATTATTACGTCTTCAAGGCTACAATTAATCTTAATTCAATTACTGCGAAGTAAATAATTGGAGCCACAACGATATATCAGCACTAGTAAGCACACATTCATCGAATCCTAGATTAAAAGCTCTGGAACTTCTGATTTTAAATTGTTGATAGATCTGAAAATTATCAAAGACTCCAACTTCTACTGCGGAAAAAGATCCTTTAATTAAATGAAACACTCTTTTGGCTGTATGTCGGATATGGCAGCATGTGAGTCTCCCGAAGCCTTCGCTACTGAATTTCTTTCCTTCCACATGTATATCAATCACGTCCGATATTACTTAGCCAAAATTCAAAATCGACTTCTTGAGAAAAAAGACAAATGTGTTTTATATGTTTCGACAATAACAAGCTGTTGCCAAGACTGTGGAGCAATAAAGCATCCTAGCTGAACTTCTTGGATGTTACTAGTCGGTACACTGTGATAAAAAAAAAAAGCATACGAAACGATATTTGGATGCTGCAGTAATTTAAGCAGTGTAACTTCTCGTATCACTGTAGATGGTACACCGTTCTCAAGCGTTGAATTCATCTGGATTTTCTTGACTGTAACCGTATTTGCAGCACGCTTATCGATAGCCTTGTAGACCGTACCATAAACTCCTAGCAATATTTAAAAATAAAGAAACTGATTTTTGAAATCTTGGATCATTCTAGATTTGAAATGTTTTTTTTAATGTTATAAAATAAACTTCAACATACCTTCACCAATTTTCCCAACTCCAATGTAATGACCATTCCAAGCATCCGGTAGCACTGAAGCCATTTTTAAAACTGCAATTAAAAGCTTCTCAAGTAAAATCAAGCAATGTAAATCATTTCTTTTCAGTGTATCTTTTTGTTCTTCCACCACGAATGTATTCTGCGTTTGCTACAGGCTTATACTGCTTATAGTCCTTTATTCGTCATGCTCTGCAAAATAGACCGATCCAAGAAGCTAACTTAACAAATTAAACAAAACTTTTATATCCAGGCAGCCTAGACAGTATATATTCAAGATTGTTAGGATAATTACTTGTGGGTATCAAACGAAATTTTAAAAAAAGCTCTTTTTGCTAAATAAGGTAACATATACAAAAAAAGCTCCGACAAATGATCATCCCTGGCAATCCATCTCTATGACCAAAATAGAAGTCTTATGAACCCGTCTATCTAACTGCTTAACTTTAGCACGATTTTCGTTGATCCAAAAGTTTTAAGATCTTCAACCAATAATTTCAATCACTCTTATTAAAGAGATTCATCCCAATGCATTTCACCCTATTATTTGTTTGGCACCATTTTTCATCGTGATTTCAGGGCAGTTATCCTATAAATGATTCTCATTATTAATGTATCATCTCTACCATTCAGAAAGTAGCTATATCTGATGTCTATAATATATCACGGCTATCTCTTCCACACCTGACGTAATCGCTCAATACTTCCATTAGTATAGTATAATCCACTTTAAAACCACCTGAGCCTGGCACTGAAACCGTCATCACTGAGGTTTTCATCGTGCGAAAAACCGGCGGGCAGCCAATCAATATCAACTGAACCTTGACAATGAATCACAAGCCCGGCTGACAGTTATTCTAATCTAGTAAATTTGCATACCGGGATTCAATACATTTTTCTTGTTTCAGCAAAAAAGAATGGTTAAAAGGATTTCTGATTTTGAATTACTGTACATGTTAGGAAATATATCAATGCTTCCCCACCACAATCCACTTTAATAAAATTACCATTTTCCTTTTAAATATGCTTAAATCCTAATTTCCGGTTACATCAACATATTGCCGCAAACCATGATCAGGTCGTCAGCTTGTAGCAAACAATCAGATCAGCTCCTCAAGTTGTCAGTTTATTAGCTCGTTGAATTCATTTTGCGCGATGTTATTCATGTATCGGTATTTTCAGATAATTCGTAACATTCAGTTAGAAAGAAGATGTATTTCCCATTTACTTAACTTTACTTTGTTTAATGAATTAATAAAATTATCAAATATAAAACATGAATGGTGCAAAGAAAAGCAACAATTTGCATGAAACCTTAGGCATATAAAAAAGCTAATGAATACTTTAAAATGATTAAAAAGTATTACACGTTTCCTGTAAAGTAACACATCAAATCGAATTAGATGATCTAATATATCTAAACAGTTACATGGCCAAAGATTTTATGTGCTGTAGTACAACAATCTGCAAATAATGCCATAACCAATTGTTAGCAATGTTTCGACCACAGTAAGACACAATTAGTATATACCGTACATAAGCAATTTTCCTTAAATTCAGAGTGAAAGTCTGAATTAGGAATCAATGATGCCTTCGTTCTCCGGAAATAGAATAGAGATTCCTAGTGAAAACAGAAAAAGGGGAAAAAAAAGAATAACCATTAAACGAAATGATTACATACGTGACATTTAATAACAATGCAAGCATGCAAGCAAGCAAGCAAGCAAGCATCCATTTTAAATCTTTGTACGCGTAAAAGAAGAAAAGATAAATATAATAGATGATGAAATAAGGAAAGATAAAAAGAGGGAGAAATAAGGTTAAGTAAGTTTTGCGTCCGTGTTCACTTTACAACTATTACGTTTGAACCACGAATTGATGTACGCTTGAATATACGTAAACAATGAAAAGATACATGCAACTATATTGTCGGTTATGCGTAAACGCTAAAATACAACCGCACTTTTAATTACTCATAAAGTAAAGTAACTACTGTGCAGACAAATTTAAGCACATAACGGTAAGATAAGTAAATGTCAACAAATGTTTAAATACACGTGAAACTTATCGATACGTCATTTAGATTGTTTTGAATTATTGGGAACGGTTTGAATTTGTAGTTCGGTATGCGACGGGTGCGATTACGTGTAGGAGGGGTGTGTTTTTTTTTTTCATTTTCTTTCATTTTTTTTAAACTTTTGAATGAAATATTCAATTATGAAAGAAAGAAATACCTGTTAGCTTGTCCAGAAGTCTTGAATAAAATCTATGGAGAAGTCTTGAGTGAAACCTGGAATGAAGTCACGGATAGAATTCCGCAGAAAACTCCAGATAAAGAAAAATCCAGACAAAATCTTAAATAAAATCTTGGGTAAAAGGCGAGGTAAAATCTCATGCAAAAGTTCTTGGATAAAAACTTTGAAGGAAGTCAAACCATGAAGAGAGTCCTAGATAAAATCTGGGCAATGTCTTAGAATTCTGGACAAAATTTCAGAGAAAATCTTAGATAACTTGACACCATATAGAGACAGGTTCTTCCCTAAACTTACCCGTCAAATAAATTCAGAATTTAAATTATTAATTCCCACGTCCCACCTTCATTGGGCTTTCTTCCTTCTTATGTATTGATTTTTCATAAAATTAATGTATTAACTCTGCCAAATGACATTGGTTAAGTGACTTGTGGTAATTTAAAAAATCTTTCCTAAGAAGCTAAAAGATTGAAATGTCTTCTATCTTGATCAGTATAATAAATAAATTATCAGAATCGTACTGTCATTCAATGTAGCACGATCTTTCGTTGATTCCGGCATGTCCAGAAACGGCTAACTGTGCTTGCTATCAATTCATTTTATTCACCTGTTGATTCTGAACTTGATCAATTAACATTAGATTTTTCTTGGCTTATATAGGCATGCATTCTAGATATGAGATCTAAGGTATAAATTGGCAATCCAAATTTTCAAATAGTTTGATAGATTAAACCCAGAGATGGAGTGCGTGAAACTATCGCTTTAATATCATGTCATTCGGTACTTCCGGTAGGTTCTTCAAATGAAAAGAGAAAAACTAATTTAAGTGTTAACTGGAGGATTATACGGCCTACCCGAATACCTGACCTATGGACAGTTATACGGACTGCATTTTAACGGTCAACATTGTAGCTCCCTTCGAAAATTGCTGATGCATGACTGGATCTGATCCATAGCCGTATTCCATTGAATCATCCTCCTACACTTATCTAGTATATCCATCACCTATTAAAATACATCAGTTTTCGAGCAAAACTATCTTACCCCCAAGAATAAAATAAGCAGTTTTGACGCAATTTCCATAGTATCATAAGTCTACAACATCAAAGTTAGTTATCTTGCGGTATTTAATAATATTTGAAAAACTACCACCATCCAATTCATCTTTCAATTTCAGGTATTCCAATAGTTCAATTTCTTAACATCCATCTTTTCATTGCTTTCCTTTGAAATCAATTCTGAATTCTGAATCTATCTATTCATACCCTCCTTTGACTTATCAAGTAAACAACCTACTACTCATGCCGGATTACTGTCGTCTATTCCATGTGTTACATACAGTTAACTGGCCGGACCGTATATTACTCTATGTGGCAACTTAAAAACCAATTCAAGAATTGAAAATTAGAAACATACATCCGGAATGTTTACTGTCCCGTAATTCTTGTCATTTTCTTTTATCATATTCTCTGTTCATGCTTATTTCTTACCGTCTTGCAGTATTTTCCGACTCTTGCTTTTCTTTTTTTTTTCAAGTATTGTTCAGTCACACTCCGTTATTTCTATGGTATTTCTGCCTTCACAACGGTGAACTGATGGAGGTAGCGTAGGATACAGGTATGTATTAAGCTATGAGTGACATTATCCGGATGTTGGGAGTATTGATTTGGAACTTTCTTTACACCTCTATTTTGGTGATTATGTTTCATGAAGTTGAATCATTGATTGATCATAGGTTCGAACAATGGCTGCTGTTGGCAAGCGTCATCCCGAACACTTTACAATGTAAGTTTTTTAGATTCTTCCCCATACTTCTATACGGAAGCCTTCTTTCCAGGAATACTGTGAACTTAGTTTTCCCTAAAGCATATCATAGAATTGAATTGTTGAAGTTTTCTAAAATATAATGTGAAATTAAATTGATGAACGTCGATACCCAGAGGTTTCGCGGACGGTTGCCGAAGATTTCCGCATTTTATTTATTATTTTTATTATTTTCCAGGAACGCCGGGGAAAGTAATGCATCGCTAAGAGGAGGACCGAGTGATAGTTGGAGTAAGCCATAACTTTTGCAGTTGTTTTTCTTTTTTATGATGCTTTCGTTGGTTTTCCACATAATTGTATCAAAGTTACCAAATTTGCACATCTCCCAGCGATGACATACTTCCACTTTATATACGACATTGCTAGAAATCTTATGAAAACGAGACACCATATCGAACGTAATACCGCTTCGTTTCGTAACCTTGCTATCCAGTTTTCCTGTGTTTGGACCTTGCCGACTTTAACCAAATCAGTGGACGATACTCTTTTATTGGCTTCCTTCTTGGATTTTCCAGATCATATATCCCACAAAACTGTTCAGTACCAGCTGGTTTTTATCTCTTGCGCAGCACAGTGTTGTCCTTGGATAGCTTGTAAGTTTGTAATGTATCAATTTTTAGATATGCAATCAGATGCTGCATTATTGCACAAAAGACCGAGAACAGAGGTAGATTATTTTGAGGCCGATTCATCAAATCCTGAAATAGGTTGTGGTGATGGTGGTGCAACGCAAGCGATGAATAGTGAAGGAGATACATACGGGGAAATCATTGGAGAGCGTGTTATCATGCCACATAGTTGGGTTTTTTTCTCAGTCAAGACTCCGCAAAATTGCCTGCAGTCAATTTGTAATGAACTTTTGGTTAAATTATTTTAGTTCTGGCCATTTAGAATTGTGCACCAACAAACTCTTCATAAAGAATGTAGCTGAAGAGATCGGCTTGGTGGGAGATGTGTATAGATGTTGTGATTCAGTTTGTGAAGGATTCATTGATGTTATTACCGATAAGCTGTTTAGGATCGCGTCGTGGTGGTCAGAATTTGAAGGAAAAAATTCCCATGAAAAACATTTCAAGTAAATATTTGATCAATACTGGTTTTATGTTCTGCTTGCATATTCTTTTTTCTGTTTTTTTGAATAAACAGAGATAGTTTCGACTCTTCAGAATCTTACTTTACCTCCCAAAAGTATATACTGTTATTGCTGCATTTCAGGTGGTAATGCAAAGAACGAAATTGTACCATCTGATCGCTATAATGAGCCCAAAAAATACAAATATTTTCGAGAAATGGTGGAAACATCCTGTGACTTGGTAAACTGGCGTTTGCAGGTGCTGGGGAATGTTTCATGTATTTGCATATTGTAGTAAATAATTTTGTGATGGAATCCCAATTGAGCGAAAACAGTGCTGAAGCAAAAGGATAAGAATCTTGATTGTAATATCTTAAAAAAAGGAATTATCGCAGTTAGGAAAATAGAGAACTTAAATTTTTGCTGATCAACAACCTTAAGGTTTTTGAAAATAAAAAACAGTTTATTTTCCTATGTTATGACAGTTAATAAGTATTTTTTAGGAAAAACCATGCGCAGTTTCCTCATATGATCCTTGCATAATTTGCGCTACTGTGACAGATAAAAACAGGGCCATGGATTGTCGTTTCTATAACCGCATGTTGTAAGTTTTTTCTCCTGATTTATGAAAGCTACTGTTAGCCGTCTCACGTTCTTTGGAAAGACTTATGGCGAAACTTATTATCGTTATTTTTAGACGTGATCGTGGCAATCCCAAATTGTGCCGCCACCTTTTGATTAGTGATGTCGAAAAAATTAAGTCATCATTTTTACTGGATGAAGTGAACATTCGCATGGAACAATTCATTGATGAAAAGTTCACTACTGGTTTGATTATTATATTTTATTATCTTTCTAAAAGGGAAGAGATTTGGAACTTTTTCGAGCACCTGAAGATTGGTGAGATAGTTGCTCGCTTTTGATTTTTGCCCTTTCGTGCTTGTGGATAACAAAGAGGAAAAATTTCTTTAGGCAGGCCAAAGGAAAAGGCGGAAGCAGCTCAGATGGCTGCGTATGTTTTGCAGTGTGTATATTCAAACTACGAGAAGGTGGTACGTCGTGAAGAAGAAGCGGTGTCAGGTTTCTGTAGTAAGTTTACCCAGTTTTTTTAAAAAAAATGGTCTGTATAATAAACTGGAGGTATAAACAAGTCTACGTAACTAACAGTTCATATTATACATTATGTTGTATAACATTTTGAAACTGTTTGAAAGAGTTGGAAGTACTGCTGATCACGAATCTATTGACTTTTGTTTACGCATTTTTTTATGGGTTTTTCAGTTAGAACATGAAAAGTTTTAACATGCTGGCCACTGCTACACATCACCTCTTAGAATAAGATGAAGTTGTCAGCCGTTAAAATATTGTGTTTAAACATTTGTGGCATAGGATGTTAGTAGTTTAAGTAGCTTGGCTGTAACCGGTCAACACGTAATGATACCTTTTTGGATTTCTTGAAGCTTCCAAGAATAGATACCACAATGCTTCGACATTACCAGGCCTCAGCCAATGAAATACCGCTACGAAATAGTCATATTTCCAGGTCATATTTCATTGATGGTGCTGAGCCATTTTTTTAATATGATATTTCATTGTAGAAAGAGAAGCATACTACAGCCATGCGTTTGGTGCAAAACAAGTATGTGATGCATGTCGTTTTGCCATCCTGAATGCTCATTTTTGCTGTAGAATTTGTGGGTCGGAACTATGTACAATGTGCTATAAAGAACTGGATAGAAAAGGTATGGCAAATATTATTTGTTGTGTTTTGTTGTTTTATTTTTTCATCATAAGAATTCACTTCCGAACAAAACTACAATTGTTCGTAGCAATAAATGTCCATACACCACCAAATTTTTTGCAATAAAGTTATACAAGATTTCTGATAAAGGCAAAGTGGAGGTCTTCTCAAAATTTATGTAGACTTGTTTGAATATTTTTCTAATTAGTTCATATTTTTAAGTAAATTTTAATAAGTCAGCAAGTTAATCAAAATCCATATATTAGCAAATGTTATAGTCCAATTTATTTAGTTCAAAACGTTTCGATATAAACTATGTGTAGGTGTGTTTAACAGTTTTATTTATACGCTATTTTAATTTGATGCAGTGGTTGAAGAGTACTTCGCAATTTGTCGCTGACATTTTAGCTGTTTCTGCGCTTCAGGATTAACAATGGACTGAAATATTCAAATATATATAACAGCAAAAAAGAAAAACGAAAAGCATTTTATAATAGCTCTATGAGAAATGAATTAGCAAATAAGAGACGTAAAGAAAATGGGTTCGTGTAAGGCCTAAGATGCAAATATTTTTTCAAATCGTTATGTAAATGATTTGCAAATCAATTATAATGTATTGTTCAGTATTAATTTGCGTGCTGAAACTGAAGCGAATGTGGAGAGGATGGGTGCGACTGTTGTGAGAGCGATTAATGGGGCAGATCGATTAAAAGTAGATTATATAGCTTTCGGCATAACAACTCATGTAATTTTGGTAATATAGTCTGAGCCTCTTTGAAGAGGCGGTTGGAAACACGTGATTGATGTAATGATTATGCTAGCAGTTACGATCGGCTACACGACATCGATTTCTTTGTGTATATCATTTCCGCACATGAGTTAGGCGTAAAGGTTGAAAGGATGGAATCATTTGTTGAGTTCGCCGTTTGATTTGTCGAACATCGCTTTGGAGAGAAAAAAAATTCGTTTGTAATCTAGATAACTGTTCCAAGTTCCAAGCGCAGTTCGGGTAGCCGTTGCACAAGATGTGCATACACGAATGATTTGCTAATTTATTGTTAAAGACGACTAGCACATTACAAATAGGTTCTCTTCAAACGCTGCTGTACACATATATCGAGATTTGAACTGTTCGCATTTGTTGGCCATATAGTGGATACTTCTTATTGTACAATGACTGGAAGAAGCATGGATCCTGGATAAAAGGCAGTTGAAGAGAACCCATTCAAACTCGCTCATAAGTTGACTAACGATTGGCAAATTTTATCAAACGCAAATACATTTTGGGAATGATAAAAGAAGCAGAAATAGTCGGCATCATCGCGGAACAAAACTTGAACAACCTTAGATGGAAATGCAAAAATTTAATGAGTAGAAGGGAAGACTTTCAATAAGCTTGAAGGATATGGAAGGTATATGATGACCTATGGAAAAATTGCACAGAAGCATTGAGAAACATGAAAAATAATTCGACATTCTCAACCGCAAAATGCATACAAGCTGGTCTTGATTATTATAGAAACTAAAAGAAAAAGGTTATTTGGATAATCGAAAACGGCGAAAGACGGTTTTACTAATTGGAATATGGAGGAAGGTGGAATGACAGCGTTGAATTGATTCAGTTTTCATGAATCTTGGATAAGTGCATACACATTTAGAAGCTGTGCTTTCTTCATTGCATTTTCAACATTTTTCATCTGGAAGATTTGTACAGTTAACACGAGTCCTTCCGCTATGTATCTGTCTTTATCGGAATTGTCACTACATCAAGAGATATAAATAGGGTTTCTTAATCAATAGTAATTAGTTTTAGTTTTTTTTAGCTCAGATACATTTTCATAATTTAATAAACCGATTCCTCCTTTTCTTCATGTTTATGCTTTTTTTCATTTTCTTTACCTCAATTACATTTCTTCATCCTCGATTTTATCAACTGATTTTAAATCTGAAAGCAAAAGAAGAAAGAATGTTTTCAGATTCATACCCTCCGAATTGGTTAAAGTCACTTCCTTGTACAAATGGTCACACTCATGATGCTACTATGTTTCATCTGGGATCTTTTCTGCCTTCATTTGGTATTGTTTCTTCCCTTCATTTCTCCAATAATTTTGGGTGGAAATCTGGTTAATGAAAATATGTTAAACTGATAGTAATAATTACCCTCGTTTCTTGGCGGATATTTCGCAACATATAAATCTTTGTTTGAATCTTTGCTTTGTAAGTATAATTTATATATATATATTTTAAGACATTTTTCGTGACACACTTTACCGATCATTGGAGCAGTTGGTACGGTACGGTATCAAGAAGAATGGTGCTTTATGTAACGGTAATCATGGACGAGGCTACAATGTGAAATTATTTCAGGAGGTTAGCGAGCAACTCTTATTGCGCGAATATTTTAAGTTTTATTATCCGATTCCTCCTTTGACTATGATTTCACTTATATATTTCTTGCACTGCGGAAGGTCATTATTACTGGCGTATTGTTTATGATTTATTAAATACCAACTGAACTGAGTTCATGTATTCCTAAAGAGACGTTTATTAACTCCCAGTTTTCCATATGGTTTTTGATTATCTTTTTTCTTCATATCTCGACTTCTAAGCCTGCATTAAACAGGATTTTTTCAAATTTACGGTTTTTGTAGTAACGACTTGTTTTAACTATAACTTACAAATATTCAGTTTAAATATTAATTTTGATATTCATTTTAGGAGAAGTGCTATTGCCCTCGATTTTCCCCTCCTTCAAAATTTCCGATCGAAACAGTTTGTGTTATCGAGGATCAGGCAAGGACTTTCCAGCATTCCTGCTCTCATTATTTCTCTTTTTTCTTACACCTAGATTTTTATTTCGAAGTTACCGATGATATTGTTTCAGTTTCCTGAAACATCCCCCTTTAATGTTTGGATTTCCCCTTTAATACAAGTAATTATAGTTTTCACCGAATGCGTACGCTCGTTTTAAAGCTCAATTAACTGCACACAATCCGGTTATAGTCGAAAATGTGAATCGTCATCCTCGTTACCGTCGGTCATTGTGGACCCAAGAAGCCTTTGAAAAAATTGTGGCTTGTTAGCTTTACTTCCCTGCTTAAAAATTTCCTAAATTTTTCTATCATTAGAAACATTTGTTTAATAACATGTTATCAAATTTTAGAAAGTTTCGTGCTAACTTTCTTCCGTTAATTAAGGTTCGGAAGTTAGAAATGCGATGTTAGATACCTGTCCATGCAGTTAGTTGTTTTTCTCACATGTGATGAAGTTTATCTCACATTGAGTTCCAAAATTTATTTCGCTGCTGGTCATATCAGTTCCAAAAAGTTTGCAGGTGATCGGAATTTACGTGTTCTGGATAGTCGGAACTTTTCACCTGTAATGGTCCGTGACAAACCATGCTCATTGAAAATGTTCTGGTCGAAATTTGGATTGAAGCGAGACATCGATGACTGTTATATGAAGGTGAAACTGTTAGAAACCAAAAGAAATTTTCAAATTTATTAGTCGTGGTGTATTCCTGTCGAAAACAATCCTTGCAAGTTTAATATCATGGTACTTTTTTCATCTTTCTGAAATTTCCATTCCTGATATCCTGATCTTTTTTCAGATAAAGGATTTCCCAGAGTCAAAATTATTTTCTAATATTGCTCCTGAACAGTATGTAAATTTGTATGAGATCATGCCATTCCTGGATTACACGCATATTAATCGCGAAGAAAGTGGGCGCGGCAGACTGAACTTGCTGAATTTGTTCAATGATGAACGTGAGCGACCAGATCCAGGACCGAAAGTTTATATTTGTTTCGGTATGCTTTGACTCTATATCTTTTTTTAAAATACTTTTTCCTGAACTCATTAAAAGTTTCAACATGTTCGTACTTTTCTTATCACTTACCAAAGTGGTGCTTTTATCTGCTTATCAAAAATGTTATGATCATTTGTGCAGGATTATATAATGCTCCACATTTGGCTTCTACTCCACTGCACCTGGACGTATCTGATGCAGTGAATTTCTTGCCATTTGTTAAAGCGCCGGACGAAATGTCAAGAGAGGAAGTGAGAGATGGTAGGTTTTTTTGAATACTGATAAATTAAGGAATTTTCTTACTTATATTTTAACCGGTGTTAGTGTTAGTCGACCCTGAAATAGTAGCTTATTGATTTACTTCCCAGATCTTTTTATGTTTTGGTTTAGGATCAGCTCTACATCTAATCCCATTGATATCACTGCTGATAACACAGGATAATCTAAAAGTTAGATTATTTTAGCCGTTGAGCGACGCTTGGATGCAGAAGGTATCCGTGGGTATCACAAGGAGCGCGCTCTTCGTGAGCCGGAAAAAGCTGGTGCTATCTGGAAAATATTTCATCCCACTGATAATGCGAGAATCCGTGCTGCCATTGAGGAATGGAAGGACATGAAAGTGCGATTATTTCGAAATTTTTTCAATTTGAATTTGGATGCAATCTAGGATGACATTTGGTATAAATATCAAGTGATTCCTATTTAGGGGGAAGAATGGAAGGGTGATGTTATTCACAACCAAGACGTAGTGGTGACGCGTGAAATGATGGATTTTTTGGAAGAACGAGGTTTGTTTCAACTTTTTAGTCATCAGTGTTATAAATTATTTTATTTCCTGGATTTATTTAAAACGAGGAACGCTTTCTGCCGAGTCAGTTCATGTTAGTTAACGATGTCAAAAATTTGCTGCAGGAATTGAATGCCGTATGTTTGTGCAAAATGAAGGCGACGTTGTGTTTATACCTTCCGGAGCAGCCCATCAAGTTCAGAATATCAATTCATGCGTTAAGGTATATTTTCGGTTCTTTTATTGTTTTACTTGTGGTGACATCTTGTAAGTTTAAATCAAAGATTCCTAAATATAATCGTTTTTAAAGATTGCTGAGGATTTTGTTGCTGCAGAGGGTATTGATTGTACAGTAGCAGTTACTGATGAGTTGCGATTTCTGCGAACCAAAGATGATCTTGTGCAGGTAACTAAAAATTTCTGTACATTACGTTTCTTTGGACATTTGCGGGAACTTCGTTTTTTGTTTTTTTGTTTTTCTGTTTTTAGAACTTTCGCAACAAGTTTTTTCATTAAATCACTTGGAGGCTGTGTAAAACCAGCACATCTGATTTTCTTCAAATTAACTAGTCTGCAAAGATTAATTTCAAAATTATCAGGTAGACAAATTGTTGCACTTAGCGTGTGCTGCAGCAGCAGCAGTACTGCAAAACAGCGAACCTGGACTGGTGACATCGAGTCTTCCCCAATAATGTCATTTGGAAGGATTCACAGTATACCGTACGATCTCTTTAAGGGCTAATTTCTTAATTTATTTTAACTGTAAATTTAAGAGAATTTCCATAATGATGACATATGGAGTTTTATATGTATATAATGAAATATAATGAATGTTCTGTGCCATTGTAAGTTCTGTGTTCACTTAGAATTCGTCGTTTTTGAAAAATCCTTATGAAGAGCTGTTCCTTATGTGTTGAAATAATTTTATAATAAGCAAATATATCATATTAATGAACTACACATATTTTAAAGTCCAACAAAACTGGAAAACTAATCATTTCCTAGTAAATAACTTTGAATCCATCACCTCGACATCCACCTAGTTGAACCATTAGATGCTGATATTACCAACGCAACGTTTTAGAAGCATATTCCAGATATTCTAATACAGTTTTGTTAGTGCAACGTACACCATTTATGGAATATTTCCAAAAATTAAATCTACGATAGGGAGGGGACATGTTCTCCATGGCTATGGGAACCGAGAGATTTCTTTAGCAGATGGTTTAACATGATAGAAAATCTCTGCTATAGTTCCATATAAGACAATATTGGCATGGAGTCATTTCTGAAGAATGTTTAGAAAATCAGAATTAATTTGCGCATCCGGATAGTTCCATCGAAAGCAGCAGTGGAAGAGGAAGAGAGCTGGTTACGTTAACGATAGAGATATGGGTAAGAATTCAGTTTTCTAATTTTTAATTTGATATAAAAACCTTCCTCCGCATTTAAGTAAAAGGACTGTAAAGCGAAGCAAATTATACTCTCAGTTCCGATAATAATCCCTTAGACATATAATGTCTGTGTTCCTTACAACAGTCTAAATATGATGATATTCAACCTGTTATCATTCGGGAAATTAGAAGCATCGCATAAATTTCACTTCATTTAGTATAACATCCACGTAATTTTAAACATATATGCTGGAATTTAGGGTAGGGGATCAGAATTAATAAGGACTTATGAATTATGACTAATTTTGGAAAAGTTATATCGAGGAATAATAATACCTTTGTCAGATATGTGGTAAGCATATTAGCGAACACAGTATTAGCCGCTCTAAAAAGGCAAAAAACACAAAAAAGGACTAAATAGCTTCAAATGCCTCGTCATTAGCATTACATCTAAAGTCACATGTTCAGAAGAAATTTCAAGTCGAGTATGCGTGCCAGCAATTAACTTCCAAACTATACACTTCTCACTTTTGGCTTTTCATCCAACAAACATTTCTCGCAAAAAATCTGCACTGTTTCTCATAGAAAAGTTATTATAAATCTTATTATGAAAACCACATTCATTTTACCCATCTATCTTGTTTAGCCATCACGCTCTTAATATTCTCCACAAAAATTTCCTCCGTTTGTTTGCATGCCTTCTCTAAAACATCACTCATTTTTCGTCTCAGATAATTATTACTTCATGAGAAATCGGACAATAATTAAGAATGATACATCACGAAAACAATTCAGTTCACTTGTTAAAACGTTCACAGGAATACAGGAATCATTGGAATCATGTGTTTATTGCATAATACATGAATCATTTGTTTATTGCATGAACAATAATTGATGCAGTCCCATCTGGAATTCGTCTGATTGACAAATACTAAATCAACAGTCTACATCGGGTGTTTCATTAATAACTACTAAGAATTACGAGGAAAGATTGTAAGTGAGCGAAAAAAAAAATTGACGCCATAAGAACGAATGACATGATACAAGTAAACGATCACTTTAAGTAACAGTGTAACAATGTATATATTTGCAAAAATTAATTTCACTGACAAGAAAATAAATGAATTTCGCAAAATCTCTTTTAATTCCCTACCCCAACTGTACACTGCATAAAAAATAAATAAATAAATACATGACTGATTAGGAAATAAAAAAGATACCATAATGGATTTACTTACGATATTTAAATGAAAACCGTCTCTGTACTGGAATGATTATAAGGCAAATGATTGAAATCAAACTCCTTAAAAGAAACAATCATAGCAGACTTAATAACTGATATTAAACAAATCATTTAATTGATATTAACTTAACCATTTATTTGGTACTAATCAAACCAACTCATCACATTACAAATCAATTTTAGTTGATGCAACTATCTTCATAAAAGCGGAGGTAAAATCGGATGAAGTACGATTACCATTGTAATCATGCTGGACACCGTTAACAAATATCTGGAAGGTCGGGTAGCCTTTCACACCGTGCCTCTCACAAAGATCTGGAATTTGAGAAATTTCAATCGAGAATGTTTCAGGAAATTCTATTCAACTTTCTGACAATATCTCAATCTAAAAAATACCAGTTTTAACCATAAAATTTTAGTGCAGTTTTCTATAAGTGATTGTATTATCTACATGTCATGTTTTCATTAATTTATATTAGCTGCACTATCAATACATTTTATGGTAGTTTCCTATATCTACTTGGACAGAAAAAATAAGTTACTACGAAATTTCCACTCAATATTAACAGGAAATGCCAAAACAAAGAATAAATGGTACCATCCCAAACAGTGCAATCGACTACGGCGAATTTGCCAAGATGAAACTGTTCCGCAGCTTCGAGAAATGCTGGTTTTACCGCTTTGCAATGTCCGCACCCTAACAAACAAGAAAAATTGCAGAAAAAACGATCTGCATTTGCAACAGCATAGGATTTTTTGCAAAGGTGATTAAATATTGAAGAACTTATTCTATATCTTTCCGCTAACTTCTCCAATTCCTGCCGTAAGATTTAACCTTGTTTAGTCGCGTACTATTAGTACATTAATTTGAAAACAAACTTACAAGGCGAGAAGAACATCACAAAGACATTTCCATTACTGATAAACCTATCGAAATTGCTCGCATCGAGGACTGTCACTACATTTCCAAACTCGAATTCAGGAACAGAACTCTGCAATCTGAAAAAGCAACAATGGCATCCTACTAAACAAAAAAAAAGAAAACATTTCGTAAACTGCTTTAGGTGTCATGGGAAAAAACCCACAGCAAGAAAAGAGCAAACTGGCAAAATTATTTTTCCGATTCTACCCACCAAAGAAAAAAAGAAAAAACTTGATAATAATCGCTTCTTCCGATTCGCTTGAAGAAAAGATCTAAAGCGATTTTTTACCATGAAACACACATTTTCCCTCAATCATATAGTGGCGCTACTCTCCAAAGAAAAAAGAAAAAATAATGCCACAGCGACATAATTTCTACAAGAATTTTCGAAAATTCAACAGTACGACAGAAAATCATTAATTAATACCATTTCAAACACAATCTACAAATCTTTGATAAAGCAATAAGCCTACTTCAAAATTTGCCCACCACTTTCTACAAAAGCGATGAACGATGCGGTTTCATGTTCTCCGGTATAATCGACACGATTTTTGCCATATGACAGATAAATGATTGTTGGAAAACCCTGAAAACATCGTATTTTAAAAAAATCAGCAATAGATGAAAGATTCAGAAAATCAGCAGTTCCCTAACTTCATACTTTCACTTCAGATAAAGTCTTCATTTGACGTTATTCCATTTACTCGATAAGGTGGGTAATTTCACAGTTTATAAAAGCTTTTTAGATTAATTTATTGTGAACCATATTGCTTTTATAGACCAATTTTCTACTATCCATAATGACACCTTTTGCTTTTACAAAGTAAAATTCCAAGCCATCACTCAGAACTCAAGAAATAAGTTGAACCAAAGAAAACATAATGATGGACAGAAACTGTTGAAATGCACATATTTATCGGCGTTTCAGAAACGATAATTTCTAACCTCTATTTTATGTTCTTGACATAAAGACCTTTCAACTGTACAATCAACAGCGCCCAAAACGATCCTTGCATCAGCAGCAAGTACTTTAGAGGCTTCGAAAAATTTAGGCTTTGCTCTTTTGCAATAACCACACCCTTAAAAAATGAACTGTTTATATCTATTTCCTTTCGACCAACACAGCGCCTCTCCAGTGGGTTTAAAAACACAATAAACATGACCATTCATAGTTTTTTCTGAGGTGGGTAATATGCCAACAAAGAAACGGCACAATTTTGTCAAGCTATCAACGTATGAACAATTAAACGAATTGCTTACACAGGTACGCTTTGCTGTACGAAAACCGAGATGAAAAATCTTCAAGTATGGAAACTACTTAAGGCACCAAACGGAGATTTTGTAAGAATGAATCGTTCTTGCCAGAGCCAAAAATAAAAAACATTCAAAAACGATACTGATGAGCTGAAGCAACTAAACTTACAAGGGACATAAAATATTATAAGAGCGTGCTTTTTCTTTTTAACTTCAGCTTTGAAATTCTCCGCTGTTAGATGCAACACATGAATTCCATCAGACTGTTTACTCCATGAAAGTTCGGGAGGAGGAGGCTGCATTGGACTGCAATAATAATCATAGTACAATGCGTCTATCAACTGATAAAAATAAAAAACTCAGAGCACTTTTAGTCACTGCTAGATTCCTCAGTAATAAAAAATTATAGGTACTTTTTCATAAAACTATAAAAGCCATCTTCTCCACGCTCATTGATTTTCCACGCAAACTTCCCGTTCTTGAAGTATGCAAAGGTGGGATATCCCTCCACTTTGTATTGTTCCGCTATCTTCCTAAAAAATAAATTCATAAAGCAATCATTATGGATGAAGCAAGCGAAAGTATATCCTCATAAGCAGGAAAAAAAAACTCATGTTAACTCAATTTTACAGTATTCAGCGATTATGCTGGATGAAAAAGAAGCAAATCCTACACGAAAATCCAGGAATCCTTGCAAATCAGAATGAATATATTTCAACTTTCACTAATTACGTTTTCACTACTTTTTTGTAGCAACACAGAAAGTCTAAGTTATACTTATTGGCTGTTGCATCGACAGCAGCCATAACACCATCAATACCACCTTTTTTCAGACGCTTGGCTGCTTGAATGAATTCCGGCTTCACCATCTTGCAGTGGCTACACCCGAAAATAGAATAGGAGAAGTGATCCATAAAAATAAAATTAAAACGATAAGAGGATCTTCATCATTACCATTTTCTACTTTGCATTTTAATATTTGCTCCTCGAAAGAATCAAACTTAGCTTAATTTTTCCACTATGTTATGAATAATAACGAATGAGAGCGTACACAGTATGGTAATTCTGCCACTATTAGAGGAATGATAATTGTAGTAATGTTATCAATAATGCTGACAGAAATTTTTTCGTAAGTACAAAAACTTTCCTAACGCTAATATTCACACTATTCAATAAGCGCATAATTATCAGTAGATAATTAACCTAGACTGATACAAATAGAAATAAACATACAAGGAGCATAGAGAAAGACCAGCACGCTTCGGTGTTTCGCAATAAATTCATCAAATGTATCATCATTCAAAAGAACCACTTCGGTGGTAGTATCAGTCCACGAAATTTCTTCATCTTCAAGTGAGGGAGATGTCGCTTGTTCGACTGGATTTTTAAGCCACTCAATTATACCACTCTAAAATATTGCTAATGAGCCACAGACATGTGCTCATTTCAAACATTCGTTGAAGTTAATCATCTCAAGACCGAGCAATTTCGAAGAAATATTTCCAGCACTTACCTTTGAATTTTGTCCTCTGTATCTAAATTTATGTACTCCACCTTCAAAATACTCAAGTGTTGGATAACCATCAATGTTAAACTGTTTTGCGATAACTTCGTTACCACGGTGCGTCAAATCCATGCCTGCCAGTACGACCTTTCCTTTCAACTGATCCGCTGCAGCACTGCAAACAACACCCCCGAAGAATTACATGAGGGCAGTGGTAGTTCTGTCTGCTGCATAATATTTGCAACCATACTATCCTTTATTTAATAAAAGATACCTGCATAGTCAACAATTTCTGTTGATGAGATCTTGAAGACAGAGATCAAGTTAGCCTTTCCAGTGATTTAAAAAGAATATCGCATACCTAAATTCAGGTTTCAAACGTTTACAGAAGCCGCACCAAGGAGCATAAAACATGATCAGTACCGGTTTTCCACCACTGACTGTTTTTCGAAGCGCATTAGAGTCATCTGAAAGATTTTATGGTCGAATGAAAGTCTACAGTTTCATTAATGTGACAGTGAGATTAATAAAGCTGAAAGTTACTAATGTAACTTTCAAATTGATTCCCGACACTTACACTAAGCTATGAAGAGGATGAACGTTTCAGAAGCATAAAGGAAGAGTAGCAGAATTAAAGGAAAAGAAAAAACAATGGAGAATTCAATAAGCCCTCCAAAGGAATCTTTCACTGTCACTTTACAAATCACAGTCAAACCAGTATGGAAATGACATTAAAAACAACCAAAAAAATAAAAAAACAACTAGAACTGTTACCTAGATGAACGACATTAACAGCTGTTGGATCTTCATCCCATGGTATATCACCGGTTGGATCCAGCAAGAACCGATACATACTTTTTGCATCCATCCTTCTATCATAGTCTTTGTGAAATTCCCCGTTCCTGCAAGTAGCACTTCAGTTTACATTTAAATTAATGTTAAATTTAAATCCAAATTCAATATCAACTCAAATAACTTAGTCCACGACAAAGTACCATACCACATTCAGCATTTTTTCGAAAATCTTAAAATATAAAAAACGGAAAGCTGTTAACAATGAAAAAGTTTCCAGTGCACCTGCCCTCTCGTGTGGCACTCTAACTTGCCTCATTCAATAACAACAAGAAGAACTTACTGGTAATGTTTCAGGATGTATGGTTTCGGGGTTACTCTGAGCTTTTTACATAACTTTTTTATTTCATCGTCGTTACAGTTAATTTGAGCAACAGTCCCTTGTCCCATTGCTTGTTTCGCAGCTTCCATTGTGGTTTTTATCACTTTTTTCAATTGGCTGCTTTTATCCATAGATGAATTTGAAAACAATATCAGCACATTTTTATGCACTCGTAATAATTTCTGGAAAAAAAATCTCTTATGTTATGGAGTAGTTATCTTATAACCTGTAAGTATGAAAAGTACCCCTAACGATCTGTAACTGCAGAAGTTACTGGCTATAATTTAATCAGTAAACCAAAGTACTTCAGTATTACAGGAAAATCTGATCCAAACTTCTTGGATTTGAAATAAAAGAAATCTAGACCATTTAACTAACCTTATAATTTTTCTGGTCACTGACGGTTACAATATAACTCCTTTCGGACGCGACATTTAACAACGATGAGGCAATCAGCAACTACAAAAGTCAGTAAAGATTTTAAAGACCTAAAAAAAAATATTCAACAGCAGAAGAGGTTCACTGTCTTTCTTTAAGGACATACTATTCACCTTAAAGAATTGCAGGACATAAAGGTCAATTCCAACAATTTTCAAACTGGAATATTAGCAATTTCAAATTTTCTTAAGTGACTGAATTTCACCAATTTGTGACGTGGTATATAAGTCAAAACCTATGCATGAAATCAAAATAGAATATCGGAAACTGCCCTCACCAAAGTAAACGGGTGAATAATTAGACTCATGTTGGCCCGAGTATCATTGCTCTTACCTGAAAAAAAAATTTACATAAAATGCTAAGTGAGGCGCTCTTTCCGGGTAGCTTCCTGATTCTTAAGGAAGCGTCAAAAATGCAACAACCGAAATCCCGAACAAACTGATCCATAACTGCCGAAAATAATCATTAGGACCTTATCTATTTAATGTCGTGTTAACAAATAATTGTCGCATTTTCACTTTTGCACTTGGTCTCATATACGCACATCCCAGAAATTTATTTAAACCTGAGAACATCAAGAGAAAAAAGAAACTTTGAATAAGCACGGAAACCGGAACACAACAAGAACTAGATGAAAAAGAAGGCAAGTTGTTATACACAAAGTGAAATGAGCGTCAAAACGTTTTGAAGTAAAACAACCAGCTGAAAAACACAACAGATCAACAATAAACAATAACAATCGATTTCAAACAACCATTATAATTAAAACAAGGGTAATTAACGATGAGAATGGTGGGGGGAGGAGGCGGAGGGAGACGGAAAGAAAATACCTACTATATAGGCTACACTAAGCATGACTGAATACATTAGTAAAGGCAAGACTACAACTAGACACAAGAATGAGAGCTTAAACAAGCTTCTGGACTGATTAAATTCTATTGACATACAATAACAGAGAAAAATCAATTACTTGAAACTTATTTTACATGAATTAGAAGACTCCAGTCTTTTCAATTCTTCAATTTTACATCAAATAGATCTCAATTTTACATTTTTGTCGCAATAAACTCCTCAAAAAAGCGATAAATAAACAGAGCTCCAGTGACATGTACATTTAAGCTTCTGGTATGACCAATTTGATAAATTTCAACAGTTTTATCGAGATAACCTAGCAAATTCATAGGTATTCCTTCTTTCTCATTCCTGTAATCAATATATATTCTAGTTTCAAACCAATTTTCAAAAAATCACCATCTTTGGAATATCGATAGAAATCTCGAAGCCTAAGAATTAAAGCTCTGCTCCGCCAATACTCACGCAATTTTATCAATTTTAAGTTTGTTCTCTCTGTGCAATTGAAGTAAAACAATCTTACCCAAGTAACAAAACCATTTTTGACGGTAAACAAATTTTATGCAATGGTGTACTATTTGTTGTTTGTTCGGCACCAATAATCACATAGCCAGAGTCACGGAAGGATAGTAAAAGATTCGGCAACTCTTCCGGACGTGACTGAAATTGAAACTGAGACAGTTACATGATGTACCTGTTAAACAGAACGAGGCAGCATATTTTCTACCTGTTCTAAATTCATCCAATTTTCTGACGACACGCTAAGCGCCATGAAATTCCGATCCTTTATTTTTGAAAGATCTGCGACAATCAATTTCTCGACTCCCAACACTTCACACGTACGACAAATACCTGTAATTATTGGAAGCAGAAGACCTGCATGTATTCAAAGTGAATTTGCATTGTAACACAAAAAGTGGCGCATGAATATGTGCGCCAATTGACTGTTGTTATAACAGGTACTCTTAGAATTAAAAGAGTTAGGGACTCTTAGAATAATACTTTAACCAATTTGGAGGAATACAATTTGAACATATACGTTACCTCCTAAATTTGCAGCCTTGTCCAAAAGGGAGGCAACTACAATAAGGGATACACCTTCGAGGCACGCTCGATTTACATTGACTGCGTTAAACTTGCGCTGAATAACTGATATATCCAAAACACCGTCTGGCTCTTGAATCTGCTGTTGTCTCTGTAGCTGAGTTTGACCTGGGATTGTTGGAAATCAAATGTATTAATGAAATATTATATAACGAGTAACCAGAAATAGCTATACATAATTTCACCACTATAAATAAATATGTAAATATTATGGATTCACCATCTGATGGTAATTTTGAATTATAGTTTCCGCATTTGGATTTTGTAAAATGAATTAAACTGTGATCTGAAAAACGCGAAATAATGCATCATTCGTCGGAGTCGCAGAATCATCCATGAAAATTTCATAGCAATGCAACAGAAAAAATAGTTGATAAGACGTTTTGAAATATTATATCAGAACAAAAAGATAGAAAAAATTGTTTTTTTGGCAAAAACAAAAGAGAATGAACGCAGCTGACCAAAAATGAAGGACGGATATTGACTCAAATGATCCGAATCATGGCGTACACAAACAAAGTCTTCACTGGAGGTGTTTTTTAGAAGATCAACTGTTATAGCGTCCTCTGGTGTGAGTCCTACTTTTTCCGGAAGAATTGTCAAAACTGTCTGAAAAATTGTATACTTTAAGATACCTAATCTCATAGTGATGATCCCTGTATAATTTAACTATGAATTACTTATTCTGTGATGGTGTTACTGATATCCTTTAACCAAGTACTACCTCAAAAAAGAAAAGAATAACTGGTCCACATTGTATCATTTGTGCCATCATGGATCATTATTTATTCTGGACTAGACTCATGATAAAAATAAAAATAAAGATGTACGAAACCACTTCACCTCATAACTGGAAATAGTTTGGTATACCGTCCACGTCATCAAACTTTATAACAAATGCTACATTAGTTTCTTCTTATAGCAAACATGATACAGATTGATTCTCTGTGACAGTACAAACATTACCACCAAATACTCAGGCCACAACCATCTACAGCGGAAATTCTTCCTACCTAGAATGACCCTCTCATTAACTAGGTTCCATAATTATATGAAAACTGTGGAATCTAGTCACACTCATCACCTACAGTCTATAATGCTGATCAGCACCAACCTCCAAAGAATAGTCAGCATTTTCGTCCAAATACGCAAAATAGAAATCGTTGCATAATTTGTCAATTATGCGCTTCATGTTTCTAAAATAACTCAAAAAGTATCTTCAGGTAATCATCAAACAAAATAACAAAACAGTAATTTTCTACTTCTCCCTCCGAAAATTTTCTCCAACGAGATGATCAAGACGACAAGAAAAGAGGAAAAAAGCACACATACACAAAAAAGAAAAAAAAACATAAAAAACATTTGGGGAAATACCCTGTTTTTTCGACATTAAATTCGATAATACGGCGTAAATAACCAAACTGATCACGCAATTCGTTCCCAGCAATATTCCAAAGCAATCTGAGAGCTGCCAACGAGGTACAACGAACGGTAAAATTTTGTGCAGTACACCATGGATGAAATAATGTAAAACATCGAGTAAATGCAATCTGTAAAATGTTGAAAATTATGCAGAAATCCTCAAAGTGAAAAAAAAAATTCCCTACCAAAACTAGAAAGCTGAAGTCAAAATTTCAGAAAGATTAAAAAGTCATGTCAGTCTATACGAGAATATAAGATATGACGGACCAATATCGATGATAATACTACAAAAATCAGGAAAAATGAATAACAATTTACGTTTGTACGGTTGATCTTCGTAACATGCATTAATATTGTGATCCATGAACCAATACTTCCGATTCTTGCAGCCGCAAGCTACAAAAGCTACAAATCAACATTAGTAAAAATTCAACATTCGTACAGCAAAAAATTTTAATGTTTGTTTCTTAATATTTGGATGATCGACCCAGATTTTCTACAACTGGATTGATAGCATATGGTGTCTCTTACCTGTTCTTAAAATAATAATTCTCCACCAGTGTTAACAAAATAGTACGATGTATTCCTTTGCTAATGTTATGGATAATTGATTCATTCTTCTAAACAAACTCGAAGGCAGTCTAAATCAATAAATTATGACTACAGATGAAAATGCTTTAAGATGGCAAAACCTTACTTCTTTCTCGATGCCAATGAATTTCTGAAATGCATCTTCGTTGTTGCAATACAGTCTCACAAGTATCCAGCTCACAATAAGTCTCACAGATGATTGCTGCGAAGGGTCTTTCAAGCATTCTATACAAAAGAATTCTAGTTTTTCCAACATTTCCTGAACGGTGAATTATAAACTCAATAGACATTCCTGGAACACAGAAGAATAAGGAACAAATAACCCGCAAATTTGAGAAAGAAAAAGCTACAATGAATCCAATTTTCTCGAAATTTATGTTAAATTAATTACGCAGTGGTAACTAATCGTTAATATACCTCGCTTGCAAAAACGTAGATAAGCAATAGCAACTGCAACAGGCGTGTTTTTTGTCGATGAGTCAAGGACAGTCCAAAAGATCTAAAACAAACAAAGTACTCTTTGTCGGTTGCTAAATGAATAATGGTTGTGCCTAAACATGGATCAACTATGAGACAATGGATCATAACCAAAAAGTATCAAAAAATAAAAATTAAGCGGTAAGAAATTTTGTTCAAATAAACACCTGGAACTCAGGAATTTCAAAAACACAAAGGAATCAGTAGATTGAAACAACAACTTCTGTGTCATTTAAAACCACCCATAGGATCCTCAACGCCGAAAATTCTAAATGAAGGCATAAAACAAATAAAAAATGAATGAAACTTACGTATTCCTCATAGTCTGAAGGATTTTCATCATGAGAAAAGTTTCCTGGATAAACTTGTCTGCAGAACCGCAGCGATTTTTACAGATCCAAGAAACCGTTTGCAAGGCACGAAGTCGAGAATACTGAGCACATTCATGAAGTCTGGAATCTCTACCGCTTAAACTTTGTTATCGCTTATAAAAGATACTTTCAGCTTTAGCAAGAATATAAATGATTTGAAATTCCGGCATTTAAAGAGCATAACCATCGGACTTCAACTGACCGAAAAAAAACCCTCCAAGGTGAAAAAACGATAGAACTTGTCTGGCCAAATTTCAGAAAAAGCAACGATACTTCTCATAATTGGAATTCGGTAGTGATTTCTCCATCGCATAAGCCATTTGAACAGCTAAATTGAGTACTATAATATCTTTTTTGCAAACTGGTCCAAAGGCACACATTTTAATCAGAAGTGGAAACCAGGTGATGCACAGCAATTTTCTAGCATGATAAAATGCGTCTGACAGAACCACTGCAATCTGTACATTCTGCTCGCTTTCTGCGTATAATTTCTCAACAGTTTTCTGTAATCATGAAATATAAAAAGTTTTGCATTGGAGAGATCCTGAAGAAACTGAGGTCTAATATACTATGTCATATATATCTGATCAAAATAAGGGTCTCCAGCCATTAAAAAGCAAGTAGACTAGAATATTTGGACTGCCAGTCGTCCAGTACATGTCTTGATAATGGCTTAACTATGTGTCAGAGTCCAGACTGGCTATCAAAACAGACTCGTAGTAAAACTACTCATTTTGATCCACATGTTGGTTAAACTATCGTTATTTGCAATGGGAACTAACAATTAAATATTAACAATGCTTACTTCGTGCAACAAAAAAGATTTCAATTAAGCAAAAAAAAAAAGGAAAAAATCATAAATTTACTAGTGCAACTTTGGCAACTTCCTGCGTACGCAACGTGAATTTCAGTGTACAAATTGTGAGAAGAACACTGATAACAGAAATATAGTTAAGTGTCTTTTTTTCCTCACTGGCAACTGCCAATACCACTTCAATGCTTTTTTCAATCATCGAACCGATTGGAGCCTGCGATTAAAATAAAGTTACTGATAAAGAGCTCTCAAAGAAAATATTTGTGGATGAAACCTAAACTATCCCTAAATGATGTATCATTACTAAAGGAAGGGAACGATACAAGAACAGTGTCACAACAAGAAAATCAGAAAACTTGCTTAAGCATATCGACTAGCGCATGTGGGCCGTGTATGCTATGCTAGCATGCATAAACTTTCTCAAAAAAAAAAGAAAGAAAAATAAAGGACGAACACATTTTCTGACAAACACATTTATATATTCATATTTGATATAACAGGAACAGAAAATTTAAAGATTTAGTCAGTGGAACTATATGATCAATCAACGCAGTACATTTTCAGGTGGAATGACAACCGTACAAAAAAATATGCTTGGCTCACAAAGCAGGTCAAGGAAGCTAAGAGTCAAACCGTCCCGCTTAATTTATATATGGGAGCGTTTGGTTTTCAGATGCCAACGTGCTACTGTGTTAGTTCGGTTTGTATTATGCCTTTGGCATATTTTTCTACATGTGTTTCAACGTTGCTTAATTGCTTCTGTTCCCTTGCCGGAATGAAAAGCTCAACTGAAGTTTTGCGAAAAACGATGTAGCAGTGCCAGAAAAAAATAAAAATATTGAATACTTTTTTTAGCACAACTAGCAACAAGTCCAAAAGAGCACGGCGGCAATCCCAACTGAAGAATATTTTCAACGAGTTGATGCAAAACTTGAATATGGATGCAGAATCGAAGGAGTGATCAATTATAAAATTTTGCCATAACACGGATTTATTTTGTGCAATCGTTTCCCCAAGCACAGCCATTCTATTAATAGCACTGCTGTAACAAAGAAATTAACAAGGTCACAAAAACCACTACCAATTCCAATAAACTGGAGGAAATATAACATGGATCACAACATAAATGAAAAGTGTCAGAAAAACTTTCCCATAAAAGTCCTTTAAAAGCTGAACTCCACAAAACTGTCTTAGAAATTGTAAACCTTGCTCTAGAATCATTTTCCTTCGCTAACAGAAAATTGAATATAGCATCCCATGCGGTATGAGATACATCACGATATTTCGAGATCACCGCTACTGCAACTGAAGATAACGCTGCACGCGTCGATAATGAGGTGGTCTGGAATAATTCAAGACGGGAAATTATTCATGCTATGCTGTCAATTCGGAAATTAATTGACACTATCCACCGGTAACCAATTTGAAGGAACCCAATTTATTCGGTTAAAAAAAAAAAAAAAAAAAGAATTAGCAAATGCAAACCTTATTGCAAAGTAACATTGAACGCAGCAGAAATCGCTCAAAATTTATATCGTATATAGCAAGCAGTTTTTTATGCAAAGCATTGAAAAATGTAGGATCAAAGACCTGCAATAGTAAACATCTGGGTCAAAAAGACACGCAAAACTGAGTGTGCGGGATTAAACGGTCCTGCGGAATTAAACATGAAAAAAATATGCAAAATTAAAAATAAAAGACCAATACCTACAAAATTTTCTCTAAAATTTATTCAATGCAAATAAAAAAAGGTAAATTATCAACAAATTATTAGAATGTCTAAAGATATGCAAAAGTTATTTACCTCATTCGTGTCAGCGAAAAGGCGTGTGTCTAAATATGCAGTAAGAGCATATTTGACATATTCAGATTCTTCTAAAACACACCGACTTGCATACTTCTTTTAACAATGAGATCAGAAGTTTAATATACAATAAAAATGAGTCAACTTTTATTAAACGTTACATTATTCGCTTCGTTTTCATTCTTGAATACTCTTCGCAATGCTCTATTTGCCGATATAGGAACAAAAGCATAGTATTTCGGAATTTTTGGAACAATGCACTCTAACATATTGAAAGATGAAAAAAACCAGCCTTCATTTAAATGACAGCAGTTAATCATTAATGGAACCTACTATTATGACGGCTTCTCTATGATAAGAAGTCATCTGCTATTACTATCTGTTCGAAATTAGCTGAAGACGAAACAAAAAATTGTTGCAATATATAAGTTCGATCCCCACAACTGTATCATAGAATTAAAAGGAAAAAGTTTTATCACCTCTATCGAAAAATTTGTCGTCTGATATTATTACAGTATAGAGCTGCAATAAGATATCCACTGCTTTGAAGTCATAAACAGAATAATACGAGTCAACTGCTGACAATGAGCATGAAACTCCCATGGCCACTTTATAGGCCCGTCCATGGTCTAATGCCTTTAATAATCAATTGATCAATTGTATTGATGGTGGCAAAATTAATCCAGTCAAACTGATCAACAGATTATAAGATGAATAATGATTTTGCTGAACTTCAAAATTCTACTGGATCTTTGCAAAAGAATCAAATGATTAAAAAATTCAAGCCAAGATAGAAAACATTCCTAACTGCATAAAAATATTCATTGATATTGTCAAGGATTTTGAAAAGTTATAGATTTCTATATATAAGTGAAAGAAATGAAATTATTCGATTCAAACAAAAAAAAAAAAACTACTATTTTCCACGCATAAATTGCGTGAGCAAGCCAATTGTTTCGTTCAAAGCAGTATGACACGTACGAGCGTTGTAATTCCTCCAGTTCTTCCATCACATCTTCCGTCAGTGTTCCAGTAAAAGATGTATTGTAAAAAAATTCTTGCAAAATAAATCCATATTTATCTGCCGGTAGCTCGGACAACAACGATGCGAAACAATATGCTTCATACCAATTCTAGATATAATTCATAGAAATTATTGCGAAGGCAAAATTAATTGAACTTTGTTACAAAAAAAATCGAAAGCAAAATTTTATTTATTTAAAAAAAATCATCATTCGCAAGATGTGTTTTATAAAAAGAAGCAGTAAAAGAACAAACTCTTTCCGCCAGTTTGAAGAAAAATTTCAGAAAATTTCCTGTGGTACAAATTCGAAGCGCAAAGCACGGAATGCGAGCAACTGCATTCAATATCGGTCTGCAAATATTCAGAATAAATTACTTGAGATATGGAATTCTGGAATATGTTGAAGAGACAGAATCACCTGCACAATGCCAGACAATCGCTGCATATCGGTGCCGGTATACAGAACTGCAATGAACAGGAAATGAAAAACAGCGACGTATAATTGGACACGTGCACTGGCACTAGCTGCACGAATGTTTTGAAGAAATTCTCTGAAAATACATGTAATTTCAATTTCTCATATCCCATGCTAACAAAAACAGATAATTCTGAAAGAAAGAAAACGTGTGCTACTGGCATTTCGTTTTATTGAATATTTTTTTGTTTACTAATTTTGTATTGATCGATGTTGCATCAAAGTAGTGTGGTTACTGTATAACTATATCACCAACTTGTTAACATATTAAGTTAATCCTATATGGATATAGCATTTCTTTGCTCGGATGGCAACGACAAGACAATTGTATAGGTTACGACCTACCTACACATCTTGATAATACCTGGATTTTAGAAAATCGACCGTAAAATTCATCAAATCAAATAGTGCACGACCGAATCTCTGAAAACTAATGGAAGAATTTTTACTTCCTATAAAAGTCATTATAAAAGTAGCACATACTTTCGTCATCTCTCGAACCAGCAGATGCAATGCGCTCAAGGAAAGATCCGAAATTTTTGACAAAAATGTTCAATTTTGCATCTTCATTAAGACGCCAGTAAATGTTACTGCCACTGAGAGCAGTCAATAAGCTAGATAAAATGATCTGAAAGCATCTATCATGAATTGGAATTACGCATCAATATAAACTATCAAAGTAACTGCCAAATGGTAATTTATGTACTATGAAGTTCAAACCAAACGAAGATTATTAACATAAGGATCATTCCGGTGGATTTTTTGGATGAACAACAACAAAATTCTCATGCAAACAGATGCAAGATAATGCCTTATAAACTTTTAGGTTCAACAATGGGCCTTGAACTCATGAAATATTGCTAACAATTATCTCCGCCTCCTTTTTTTTCTCTTGCTCTTTTCATTTTATTCTTTCCTTCCATCATTTTCTCCAATTTGTTTAACTTGTTTAATAAAAAAATTCTTCGCTGACTTCTAAGCCTATATTAAGGATCCCAGCAGTGGCTTTCAAAATTCTGGCCCCAAACATCATTTGATGGATCGTGCAAACGATGCGTTAAACCGTAATGCTAATCTATTAGTAAAGATAACAGTAACACGGGCACTGATGAAATTAATAAGAAATAAATGTAAAAAAAGTGTATAACCTACTGAATAATCCATCTTCAGCAATGCTGTATCGATAGAAAATACTTTCTGAGCTGCCCAAACTCGTATCCATCCATTCGGATGATCTAAAGCTCTCACGAACAGTAGCTGTACCCAAAACCAAGGCAAGCATCCATCGTATTCTATAGTGGCTTTACAAATGCGCAGTATGCGGTCGAAACTGGGAAGAACTGGTTTTACCAAATGAAACTGCAGAAATATTTTGATCAGTGGAATCGTTTACATTGTTTGGGCACTTATTTATTAAGAAATAAGCCGTTACATACCAGTGCTTCTACCAAACTGTGAGCCCCATTAGGTGCACAATTAATTGGCGGCAGTAATATGCGAATCAGATGCCCAAAGACAATTGCTATACAGGAATCGATCGGCCGACAATTACATATAATATCGACATAAGGTTTCACCGGCCTTTGGTTCCAGAAAGTGATGCCTTCCCACAACAACCTTTGTATCAGCTAGATTAACCTGTGGTTCCTCCAGAACATCCATCAAGATGAAATAATCCTTCCAAACATTGCTGGTCTTCAATTCACGCAAAACAGATAGTGCGGCTTTTCGAACAAACCGACTCCGACCGTAACATACGAAACGGTGAACAATTTTTTCAACCTGAAACAGTTTCAAATGATATTTCTCATTAGTTAGTTACAATATGAAAAGAATTTGCACAAGTAATTCCATCAGTTTATACAAAAGATAAACTACATAACAATAAAATTCAATTATATTATCTTTGTTAATTATAATATAGAGAATGATGGAGCAACATGCGTTGAAACGGTCCCTTAAAGATCAGAAAAAAATGAATATTCCCTACAACTGAGCGACGTAACGGATATCATAATTAGTTTAGATGAGACATATTTATTGCTTCATAGAAAATTGCACGTCTCCAGGAATTAAACGACTACTTGTTTGAATTTCGAGAAAATGTAAAATATAAGTAAGGAATATTGCGAAATCAAACTAGAGATCAAGTTCCAATGAATTCTGCCAGAGTGATACAGTAAAAATATAATACTTTCACTAAAAACGACTAACTCTATCATTAAGATCTGAAAAGTCTCTTTTTGCTACTGCAAAGAGAGCAGATACCATCGTTTCCATTTCATCATCAACCGCACTGTCAAATAACCTGAAATGAAAAAAAATCTATGCATTGAAAATTCACAAAGATAAGTAGAGGCTATGACGATACATGAGAATTTCACTTGAAAATTTCACTTATCACTTCCCGTAACGTAAAATAATGTTTCTTTTAGACTGAAATCGAACGAAACATACTGAAGAAATGACAAAGCTTCAGCTTCCGAACAGTGTTTGTAAATTTCGGTCACCAAATCTGAATTCTTCTGTTCAACAGCTATCTTAATTTTTTCACTGCAATAAAGTCATTCCTTTACTACAGGATAATTAGATCAGCTTCGGCAAGGTTATATAGCAGAGATTATTTATTAACATTTTCATGGGGGTTCCAAGCCACTGATTGCCGACAAAGTTGATCAATAAGTGAAACCCTTAAGCATATTCTATCACTTATAGGTCCCACAGTATTAGCAATTCTAATATGGGATGAGCGGTATGAATAGATCTCGTTTTATAAAAAGGCACTTTTTCTGTGTCTTTTTATAAAACACCTCTTTTTTCATAAATTCGGAATGTTTGTTAACCGCAAGAAATATTCAAAGTATCATTTCTGTAGTCCTTCTTAGGTATATTGTATGTAAAACGTGAAGGTTTCTTTACTAGTATATGCTTTATTTAATAGCTAGTTAAAACGCATACAAGAATGAGCGCAACTCACAACAAATCGTGCTTGCCTTCCTGCCCGTCTTCCAGATATTCTCCAGACATGTCTGAAATAAAATATTTCAAAAATATTATTGAAAAGAAAGCAAGATGAGGGAATTCATGAAATGTCATTAATTGCTCAACTAATAATAAAGGGACTCGGGTTGGAAATCCAATGAGATTTTATCATCCCATATGAAGTCGTAGTAGGATGATTTACTGGTATACGAGGGCATCCTGCAGAATTTTTACCGATAAGACTGAAATTGAATATCGAAATCTTACAAATCAAAATGTATACAAAAACTGCTATTTATGATGGTAATCTTTGCTCAGCACTTTCAGTTCTCATCTATTCCTCAACTGATAAACACACAACTTGCTTAACAAAACCCGTGATTTATATAAACCGATAAATTTATGAAACCAAAAAAGTACACACATTCAAAGAAGTGAAGTCTAAACGATAACCTCCAAATTATACAACCTAAAATTCTGTGACTTGAATCCTACGACTTCAATTTCCAGAATAAGCTTGCTGACTAAAACAGTGCTTAACAACGACAATGAACTGGTAATTGATGGATCGGTGCTGGATGAACCCTGATGAACGCCAACGTTACGCAGTAATCCTAGCTATTTCTTCACATTCTCAAATAAATGGCTAATAAAACTTCTGACCATACCATTTTATACGTAACTGATTGATATCCTCCAAAATCAGAATCATTCACATCTCTTGGAAGATGAAGATCTCATCTTCTCTCCTTTATTCCCAACAAAATACGTTACTTTTGCATGAAATGATTTTTCCATAGCAACCTATCGGAATTTCATCTTGGCAGTTAGTAAAATTACTCATACATGAGTGCTAAGAAATGTTACAAGTTAAATTACTTTTTTCTAGAAAGATATAAAATTTTTATAAAGAAATACTCACACTGACACAAAGAAACAGTAATCAAAATCACTTCTTACTACTAACAAACAAAACAATACATCGAAGAAAGTGAACAATTACAATGTACTTGTGTTAAGTAAAAATATGCATAAAACGATGAGTTCGTTGCTTACCCCATAATGCAGTTTACAATTAAAGCAACGATATACTTCAATCAGTCGTAGTCAGTTCGGTATTCCGGACTTCATACCGAAATTCCAGACAATATTAAAACCATTTAAGTTAATAGAAAAATACGTATGATTTGACAAAGACAAGAAATACGTTAGATTCAGAGTTTTATTAATAAAACTCGACCTCAAGATAATGCTAACACAATGATGTATTCAATGACCAGAGCATCAATTTTTTTATTTCAAGACAGATACATCATATTCAGGCATAACTATGCGGCCGGATGGGTTTCAATGGATCAAACAGTTTAGGATCTCTCAGGTACTTTGGATCCTTGATGAATACCGGCATGTAACCAGCACGACGACTTAAGGCAATTGTTTCCAGTAACCTTCTCTGCTGACCATCACAAAGTCCAGTGATGTGTCTGAAAATACAATTTCCTCGCATGATGGAACGAAAAGAGAGACGAACCATTGTTTCACATTTAACTTTCGAAAATATATAGAAAAATTTTTTACTGGTCATAAACTCTTCCGGAGAACGTCGAAACGAACTGCTGCAACAAGCGAGCATTCTTGTAATCCAACTCAATTTTCTTTGCACATAAAAAACATTGTCTTGCTGGCTTACAGTACGGATCCTTCTGCATCTGCACCACCCCATCATCGTCTTCCACCGTATAATGACCTCTCGCCGTTGCAGCACTAGACGACGATGATACTCTATTCATCAGAATAAATGGTCTCAAACATATTCTCAGCGAGAACATCCCTAAATTTGAAAATATTTAAAAAAAGTAAATTAATAAAACCCGATCTCGATACTTTGTCTATCCCTTGTATTGTCAAAGTCAATCGATCCTTACCCAAGCAATATCTTGAGATGATAAATCACATGAATTTCAAGTAGATAAAGAATTAATCAATTTAAAACATAGATATACAAACAATATTAGCAGTAAGAAGCTGCACTTGAAGACAGAAACATACGAAAGAGAAATACAGTACGTCAATACTTTTATTTTATACATCATCGACATAATACAATTAACATCGACAATCGAAGAAAACTTTCCCAGACTTCACAATGGGCACTCTGGAGATTTCAGAAAAATCAAAGTTCATTATAGTAATAGCTATTTAGACGATATTTTATAATCGTGTGTATTATCAAAAAAGTATCCAAATTTTCCGGATTTTTTCCTATACTTACAGTGTAGGAATCAAAAAACATACCGGATAATTTTGAACTTAAAATTTATTAACACGAAAATAAATCTCACGCTGGAAGTCGCATTAAAACCTTGTAAGGTAAGAAAAGAACGAAAAATATTTTTATTCAATCACATCACCCTTCGCACCTAGTCTTTGCGGATCCTGACTAGGATAATAAACCTTCGTCGCTGACGCTGGTATATACGACACTAGCCCTTTGTAAGGTACCTGAAGTTAACAAAACATACTCAAATTCAAATTAACTAAAGGGTGGAACATCACTGCCAAAAATCTTTCAAGAATAAGACTGGTGGTCACAAATGGCGAGCTGCGATTAAATCAACAACATCAAATTACAAAAAAGATTTTACCAATGCAGGAAAAATGTTTTACCTGAGGTACAATAAGCTGTGTAGGAGGTGTGTACGTTGCAGCTGGAGGTAGAGGAGGCATCGGTATATGATCAATACGTGCCCGCTTAGATGTATTCGTTTCTTCATCAAATAAATCTGGTAATGGACATGCTGAAAACAACAACCGACTAGTGTTGGCTTCGAACATATAAGAATTTCCTTTGTAAAAAGTTTACCATTTTCTTCTCATTAATGCTGGCATAACATCAGAAATGAAAACGGAAAAACCTAAAATCTAAACGTTGGAAAAACAGAGACACTACACATCGAATTTCAGACTAAACTGAGTGGTTCAATTTGATTTAGAAAATAATGCAAAAGAAATATTTACGATTAGGGAGGCCTGCGACTGGTTCTGCTCTCTTCTTTTCCTCCTGAATATTCTGTGCTTGAGGACGGCCCCATCTTATTTTCAGTCGTCTTCCTAAAACATCCTTCAATATGAGATAGTGTTACTAATTGAATTGAGCTGCCACTAACACTGAAAACTAAAAGAGCACTACGTAACAGAAAAAGCGTCAAATTATAATAATGCGAATAACGACGTTTACCTTGCAAGATCAGTTTATTAAATGAACGTTCCGCAGCCTTTTCAGCAGCCAGTCGCGTTGTGAATGATATGAACGCACATCCTTTATTAGGCAACAAATTAAGGCTACGTATCTCACCGAACTGATAGAAATAATCCCTGCAAAGTTTTTAAAAAGTAAGTAATGAGGAAAACAACTCCGTTTCCTTCAGTTTAACTTAAAACTACCATACATCAAATATCACTGATAAGATTCGAAACTATCATAATTTAATAAATTCGACGAACCTCAAGTCGACTTCGCCTATCACTCCGGCTGGACCTAAATCACCAACATACAAAGTAGTAATGGTAGTGTCTTCTGGAGCTTGTAATACAGGTAGTGCTTTAGCACGAGTCAGAAGTTTCTCCGCAACTGGATCGTTGTTTCCGTAATAACGATCCCGCATGTTTTGATGACTTAATGGATCGTCAGGATCTGAAGGCTTTTCATGCCTGAAATACTTCGAGATTTCCAAGTGCTCAATAAAATTTCGAGACAGTTTATGAACCAAACAAAGCAAAGAAAAATACGATACAGACCTGTATGGACATTCTTCACCACGTCTGCATTCCCCCTTAACGAAGAATGAGCAAATGTGTGGTTTATTCCGTTGATAATACGGCTGATTTCGGGCAAGTTTCTTCAGAAGATCATTTGATGCTATAAGAAACGTTTACTAGCAAAATATCGATTTAATTACAAACTTCAGTTTGTAAAGTTTGTTCTCCATAGGAGTACCTAGGTTTGAAAAAAAAGCACCTAGACGAAAAAGTCGAAAAAGCGAGAGAAAACGAACCAGAGTCAGTTATTTTAGCAAGAGCACCACCAGGTGTAGTACCATCTGTAAGAGCTAACTCCCGTTCCTGATTTTGAATGTAATAGTCGCGATTCGCACCTTGCCTGGGCAAATCATCCTGTATTTGTAATGCATGGTCACGAACCTGCACAGGTAAACCTAAAATTCACGTTTAGTAACACGGAAACCGCTGTTGAGTTACTGAGACGAATTTAGATCATAATGGAAAATATCACTTGCCAAATTCGAGATCCAAAAGACATGTTTGACAAACGTTCTTCATTTTAGCACATGTTTGGCATACTTCCGTCTTCTTATACCGCATTCCCTTTCCAGGCATCCATCGGAAACAAGTAAAAGGACGTTGACAAATTTTGCATTCCGCCCCGTGTCGATCCTTCAGCTGAAAAACCTAGCCTAAATCTATGGCTTGAACTAATTAAGAACAAATATTGTGGAAACACGATTCATATCATCATTCAACAAATCAAGAGAATTTTTCTTACCATTCTTATATATGGATTAGACCCAAGACATGTCTGGCAAAGAATCGGAAATTCCTGAAACATATAATATGTAAAGAAAAACAACGTACGTATTATTTCTCCAAATATTTGCAACTTATAAGACCACACAAGGTATCTGAGCCTTGCACTTTCCTTGTCAATTCCTTGTCAATTCATATGTGCTTAAGCTATAACAACAGACTCAAAAAAGTGGCAAAACTTGCAATATAAAGTATAAATGCTAACCGAATCTTCCCACGTTTTCCGGTTATACTGATACGATGACTTTGACAATGCCATATGGTATCTTGCTCTACTAATTAAAGAGCCCTATTTTTAATACTTCCTGGAAAATAAATGAGTAAAAATTCGGTTACATTAACTAGTCAAGTAATAAATCAGAATATCGATAGGTGAAAAGCTTTGGTATATCCATAACTGTGTCCACCAGATGGCAACAATAACCCAACATGGCTAAAGCAATTAATTTAAACCAATTTGAATCAAATGAAACCTTCAACACTGATATCGTTCAACTAATCAATACGTCTTAAAAAGAATTATCTCACATCCGACACTCATCAACTCAACTGATAAACAGCAAGACCTCAATTCACGTAACTCAAAACGTCGAGCCGTCAATCACGAAAACTATCTTCATTAAGGATGATTAGTTTCATATTGGTCCCTCAGCGTGTAGGCTCGCGGTTGCATTACGCAAATCTCGTATCAGGACAACGTTTAATACGGCTGAGTGGTTTTGTGAATTCATTGGTTATGTTTGGCGTAATACCTTGGGTTACTCTTTTCATCTTATTGACAGCTGTCATTACTGTAAGCGTTCAAGCTTTCGGTCTTTTTTGATTTAGGCAAAAAATGGGCTAGGCAGAGTTGTATATTGTGCAGTTTTTTACGCTTCCATCTTAGTTTATTTTTTTTTTTCTAATTTTGAAATTATTCTGATGCTGTTCCGAGGAAAATGTCTAGATAATGCTTACAAAAAAAATGAAGCGATAGGTTCAGACCGGAATAACGGCCAACTGCAATTCCATATGAAAAGCATCGAAATAATTTTGAAATTTAACATTATTCGTATAGAAATATGCAGAAGAGATGTGCAATAAGTTTAAGACCGAACTGTCAGCAACATTTAGCTGTCAAAGCGCTTGATGACTAGGTAATCCATTCACTTTGTTCTCGCAATTATTCTTACTTGCGTTGATGTGAATTTCGAATTGGCATCTCAGATTTTTGATCCTTTTTTTTGCAAATTCAGTAGCGTTGCACACAAGGCTATACAGGAAGTTTGAGCTGTTGGAGAGTGATTCAGTACAATAATGATTAGATTTTTTGTCCCTTGAGATTTTTTCGAAGTTTTTCAAGCTTTTATATCTTTGAGTATTGAGATCTGAAATCTTTGCCTGTTTAGTTTCCAATGTCATCTTATCGATACGAACTCAAGTAGCTGTTAAGAATAGTTTTAAAGATCCGTTTATATTTCGAGTTCTTACATATTTCAGATACAGTCGTGGAAAAGTCGATAGTCAGTTCGGTTTCTTGGATTGCTACTCTGCCCTCAGGCAGGTTATGTGTGGTGCTCATTGAAATTGCTCAAAATTCTCGCAAATTTTGGCCAGTTTTTAAAAAACCGTAAAAGAGGCAGTGACGACTTTGGAAAACCTTTTCACGGAAGTTCGTAGTTCGAAGTTAAATTTCTAAAAAAGTCACTATTTGAACGGTTATGAAGGAAAAGTGCTTCTTGGGTTTTGCAAGGATATCGAAATGTATTGTGGTGTTCTGTGGTCATTTCCATTCGCTTCTTTTCGGGACATCCTTTTTTTTCTTATTATTTGCCCTAGTTTCGATCGCATTTGAATTTTTTCATATATGTCCAAAAAACCGTCAATTTTATTTTTATTTTTATCATTTTTTAGGCAGTAAGATTGCACTTCAAATGGCTTCTGCATCTATTGGGTTGGACGATGTGGCATCATCATCAGATGATCTTATGGATGAAATATCTCCTCATTTTTCTACAGCTTCGTTGCATGCTGTGGTACATCTTTCATTCGGAAGTTTTGGTGTCAAATTTTTCCGAGAACAGTATTGTAATTACAAGAGTGAGAATTAAATTTTAGGTTAGTGGAACAAACATATCCGATATATCTGTCCATCATTCTGGTTCGAGAATGGATATTGAGCACGAACAAATAATACCGGATGGACATAGGCTAGATGTTTCTTTATCAAAAATGTGGATACGTTTGAACGTTGGTGGAACGGTTGGTTTTCCATATCATTTTAGTTAAGAAAAGTATACATGTTTAGTATTCACTGAGTCTTATATTTGTCTTTGTTAAATGAATTCGGAAAATTATTGGGGAGCAGTGGTAGAGAAGAGTCTTTGCTTACTTTCTTGATCTGCGAGGTGGAATTTGAGCGTCCGAATCACAGCTAATTTGGAAGTAGTAGAATGTTGCAGATCTTTCAAACTACTCGACAGACTTTGTGTCGCGAAGCAAATTCATTTTTGGCTCGTCTGTGTAAAGAAAACGATGAATTACCCAGTCAGAAAGTTCGTACTTTTCACTTGGTGTTAGGATTTTAAACTTCATTTACCGCCACCGCAGTTAGAAACGTGATAGTCTGATCAATAAGGTAATAATTCACAAACTACCTTTCTCTTTTTGATAAACAAGAAAGATGGCCGTTTGTTCTTGTTTTCGTAAAAAATACAACGTAAAAAATAAGCTCGAAGATTAGAAGTTGATTTCATCGCTATGATTTAAAGCTTCTTTATTTTAGGATGGGACCGGTGCTATATTGATTGATCGTGATCCAGAATATTTTGCTCCTGTGTTGAATTATTTACGCCATGGAAAACTTGTAGTGAACAAGAATGTGAGTATAGAAGGTAGGTATGCTAATAATTTGACGGCATCTGGTTGCGCGCAAGTTATGTCTTGATTACTGGGAGACGAGACACTGTTCACTTTGCAGGAGTTCTTGAGGAAGCAGAATTTTACAATTTGCCGCGGCTAATTCAGTTATGTACGGAACGATTAGCAGAATTTGGACTGAAAAAAGCGAAGCAGGTATGTTTGTAGTTCTATTGTTTGATGAAGTTTGACAGCTTTTTAATTTTCAGACTTCTGGAGAGTTTATACTGTGGTGAAACTTCTGAATAGAGCACTTCAGAATGGTAGGAAAGCCGTCACTAAAGAAGTGGTACTAGTACGGGTTAACTAAGGTCATTTATTTTGGCAGTTCGACTTTAAAAAGTTTTGATGAGGAAGCTTGTGGTTGCAAATGAAATTAGTTAACTTCTAACAATTATAGACAAAACATGTTTACCGCGTCCTCCAGTGTCATGAAGAGGAATTGACAAATGTTGTGTCAGCAATGTCAGATGGTTGGAAATTAGTTCAGGTGCATTTCTTATTTTGGTTTGTTTTGAATATAGGAAATAGATTTTATGTATTGAATTTGCTCGGGAAGTCGTAGTATTTGTTGGGGAAATTACTATTTGTCAACCTCTTTACTTTAATGAATAAATAAACTTTCATAACCTTTTTAATTTTTTTTTAGCTTATTCCCATTGGACAGTTCCAGTATCAAAGCGATATGCAAAGTGAATTCCTCTGTGTCGTTTCTCGGGAATTTCCTGACAACGAAATCAAAAATGGAGAACATACAGATCTCACTGATCGCGTTAAAGCTTTGCAACAAAAGGCTCGCCGTAAGTCAATAATCAGTAACTCGTACCTTTGTTCTCACCAATCGGAATATAAGTAGTAGTTCGATTTTCTTGGTTTAACTCTACTAATTGTTTTCGGTCATTTCTTTAATATAGGAAATTTCTGAAGCTTAATGAAACTCATCGCATATGGATATTTAAATCATTCTACGGCAATTGATTGCGTTATAGCGATTTCTGCTGGTTTTTAATCTGTGAAAATTTTCCTTTTTGATAACAGTATTCTTTGCAGATCACTAGTGGTGGAAGACGACCTTTTGTTTCGAATCAGGACAGCTTTGTCGCTCGTGTTGCAATAGGAATTTTTTCGTTTAATCTGTGCTTATAAGCAGTCATTAATAGGCATTTAAATTAAGCTTTATGATATTTGTATCATCTGACTGCCTTCTTCAAAAGAAGTCAGTTTATAATCTCAATGTCTGACGTACAAGCTTGTCATGATACAGGGTCTAAGGTACAGTTATATCGTTAAGGTACAGTTATATCGTCGGTACCATAAGATATGGTTAAGTACTTGTGGTAGGAAAAAATTTATTTTATAAATTAACGCCACTTGATTGAAATACAAAATGTATTTCTTACGCCACTGATTGCCGAACATTTTATTGATTTTGTTCTTTTCTTTTCTGGTACCATGTATAGATATTATAGTGTTGTTTTTATTGATGGGATATGTGTGCATTTCATCCCAGCTTATATGCCTTTTAGTCGCTTTGGTCCATGAAACTTAATGTGGTCTTTAATGATTAAGTATTGCTGCCATTACAAAAGCGTTGAAGATAAATCCATGTCCCTAGATACTTTTAGATACTTTTAAATCAAAAAAAATTAACTACTGAACGTTTCAAAAGTAAGATTTAAAACAATCAGGTTTATTATAATCCGTAGTTTTCATCCAAAAGCGATTATATAGTTGAGCTTCGTGATGTAAACCGTTATAAAATTATTTTGTAGCCTTTATATCTCACTTCATGTTTTCTTTCTTTTTTTTTCAGATTTCTTGTATGCACGGCCATTTTTGCGCTCAAGTTCTGTTGTTTCTGTATTTTTTTTTTTTTTTTTTTTTTTTTTTTTTTTTTTTTTTTTTTTTTTTTTTTTTTTTTTTTTTTTTTTTTTTTTTTTTTTTTGTTGCACATGAGATGATGGCGAAACCCTAAAATACCTTCATTTACGTTTGAAGGTTTAACCGAAGTTGATGGATAAGGGTCGAAGAGGAAGAATTTATGACGTTGTTCTAAAATTAATTTTACTAAAATTTCTAGTGTTTTCTTGGATTCTTTAACTGTTTCCAAGCCATCTGCATTTATGCTTCTGATCAATTTTTTGATCTATGCTTGAAGCAAGTGGTGGTTCATAAATTTTATATGGCTCTAAAATATATATCAGATATGTGAGAAAAGTGGGAAAAGGGAATAGCCAGTATGAATTACAAATTAATTTGGTTTGCTTGAGTAAACGCTCAGGTAAAGGATTTTTCTTTCAGAAATAACTTTTCCTAACTGTCGAATGCTTAAAACTAAGACTGAAAAGTTTTATTGTCGTTCTTTATGATTGTTGTCTTTGACGGGGCATTTTCAGAAGCCAAGAAGTTCAGCGTCTGTTCAGTATAAAGCAGTTTTTTAAAGCAGGAATCTGCGTAATTTGATGAAAGGACAAACGATGAATTTGCATTTAGAACAGACGCCTTTTATGTGCTCAAAGTTGATAGATATAGCATAAAGTCACCGTGAATCTTTATGATCAAGTTTTTTGTTACTGGAAATAATGTTTGTTTTCCGATCTTCATATTTCTCCAACAATAAAATAACAAGAAACGTTGTTTGCGATGATATATCGTCAGAGTTTTCGACGATGAGAATAGTTTATCTCATATGATTTCTATTGTTATTTAAATTAATGAAATCTATCTTTTTTTTTTTTGAAGCAAGACAAGAGGTCGTAAAAAGCTGTTAGCACTGTGCTTGAAATCGCTATTCGTTTATGCGAAGATTTTAGGTAACGCTGGGGGAGTGGCTGGTCTGATATTATCTTTAATTAGAGGGAAATGAGTGTAGAAAGGGTATTTTGCGACTTCTTCCTAGTTATCAACAATATTTTTGGACTCTTTTTCCCGCTGATTTCAAAAGTTAATCCTAATTCTAGCAATACGATACAGGAGTGAAACATGATCATTACTTTTTTTTTAACATTTTAACGTGAATAATGTGTACACGTCACACGAATTCTACGACAGTGCTTAATAGTTCTTTTCGGAAAGAAAGTAGGTAATGTTGGTAATTTTATATAAAATAGATTTATTTCAGGCTAAGGGATGATGTATGTCGTACTGGATTGAGCTAAGGTTTTATTTCATGCTTTTTTCTCCTATGCAGGAATTGCATGCTTGATATCGTCTTTACATGAAAACTGAATTTATACTTTTGTTTTTTTAAATAAAAACAATAATATTGCACAAAAATTTTTTTTGGCTTCTTTATCTCGAATAGTATTTCGATTACCAATCACTGAATTGGAAATTTGGCATGGAAAAGTTCAATGCACACAATCCAAGTATTTTGTATAAAATAAACAATTGTAAAACTGGATAAAGTAACCAAGAAATATCGAAGATTTTATAAAATAATGAAAATAATCCAACGGTTTAATTCATCATGAGAATAGGTGGTACACTAAACCACTAGTTAGTTACTTTATTTTGCATTGTAATCGATTTAACTCGACATTCATTATTCATTATTTTCATCGTTCAATTGTAAGATTGTTTTTGATTATTTGTCTGCTTTTATTTTACTTTGTGATGATTTTGCAATTTATTTCCCTTCCAGTCCTTTAATAATAAGCTTGCATGAATGAATCTCATCTTTTCATTCCTATCGTTGTAAAGCTCTTGTCTTTCCTACCCTCTGTTTTTTTTCTGAGCATTGAAAGGTTTCTTTTTGTATGTTTCCTACAAGCATTCACAAATGACAAACGTTAACAATTGATTTGTATGCGGGAAAGGACATTCAAGAAGTTGTAAAATTTACTTTCTCTCCCTCATTTGCCCACCATATGATGCTATTAAGAAGTCGAATATTTCGGAAATTTCATCTTTTTATTTCAGAGTTTGTTAAATTTATGTTGTTTCGTTCGGGTAATTATGATATCATCTGTACGATCACTATCTATATTAAAAACTAGGACGTGTATGTATTTCAAGTGAACTTTTGTGAACATGAATTTCTCTTTTTTTGTGTTCAAGAGCGATAAAAATAATGCTGATGAGAGAGTGGAAATACGTGTATTTTTTAAGGGGAAGGTTAAATTAAATTTTTTGTAACTTTGTGATGTATTACAATATGTAAAAATTACTAACGCAGATGTTATTGGTTGTAGGATATTTTGATTCGTTATCATTTATTGATATTATGTAAAATTTGTTCGCATATATCAAAGCTTTTTTTTGAGTAATTTCATTAACGGGCTGGTTTGTAATGGAGAAGCTACGAAGAGTGGATGATGCTGGTGATAATCGTTGGGCGGAATTGGTACCCTTTAACATTTCTGTATTTAATGTTAAAATTTCTAGACTGCGTAAGTAATAATTTTGCATTTCTAGGGCGTTCAGTTACCTTTGTTGAATCATAAGTTATCTGTATGAAAAACAAAATTTTTTGCTGAATATCTGGGCTTTGGAAGTTTCTAGTTTGGGTTTTCACTGATTTCAGCAAGAACGATTCGTTTCGGAAGCGCGTGATAAGGAAGCTGACGTTTTATTTCTAGGCGATGATCATATAGCTTTGCTTGAACAGTCAATAGTAAGTTGTTGATTCTTTCAACTAAAACTAATAGTTTAGTTTGAACTATTTAAGTTCTGAATGTTAGTGATCTCCGTTGAAAGCACTTTCATTCCAGATATATCGAGAGAATTTAGCCCCACTACACTGCTTGTGTTTCGGGGCTTTTGGCGACAAAATCTCGAATTTATCGTGGAGGCTTGAAAATAATATTCTGGAAGGCTTGGATCCTAAGGTATAGCGTTTCTTACCCTTCACTAGTTTTTTTTTTCGTTCGAGTGTTTTCTGGCTTCTTTGGCATTTTTTTTCTTTTTTTTTGGTGTATTTATGTAAAGTTTTATAGGTAATTGTTGTATCGATTGGAAATTCGGATTTTGATTTAACTGAAGGACAGATGTTAGAGGCTCTGAAAAGTGTCGCTGGAACTATTCGAAAGCAGAAGCCATCAGCCAAATTGTATTTTATGGTAGTTTGTTACATCTGATAATTAATTTGTTGTTTTGAAGACGCTACATATTAATTGTGCTTTGTTCATCGACGAGATTCAAAGCTGAATAGTTCGTGGTAAAATTAACTTGAATCCTGCAGTTTAAAAAATTACTTTTCAAATCAAGTTTTTTATCTTCCAGAAGCTTCTTCCATCAGGAAGAAGACCGAACAAACGACGTGAACTAGTGAATCGAATCAATGAAAATTTGGAAAAGGTATTAAAGGGTGTGGCGGATGTGATCGATGTGGAACCTTCCATACAAGGCTTGTTCACTTCATTTATTTCTTTAATCACTTATTTATTTAGTTTTTGGTGAAGCATTGGTTGAAGTTGTTTAACATCAATTCTTATATATTATCAAGCAGTCTGGTAGTGCTCCTCTCTGCATATTCAGTGGTAATTATCGTGAAATTCTGTTGTCCAGAGTATATTTCAGGATTTCAGCGTTAAGAAATGTTTCTTTTTTTCAAACTTTGATATAGTCATTTTTTGTTGCAAATCATGCATCCATATAGAATGGATGCCTTAAAGTTTTATCTTCCAGGTACGAATGGCCAAATTGAATCTCATTTTATGTTTGATTACGTTCATCTCACTCAAGAAGGTTATCGGAAAATCTATGAGCCGGTTCTAGTTGCCGTAAGCGCTGCACTTAATCCGGACCCATGATTTTGTCTTGAAAGAAAAATTTCCTTTCGTTGCTTTATAGTTCCACATTTCTTTCGTTTATGCCACACAATTTTCAAGTTTTCTTCCATTACAAGTTTTATATCTTGATCATAATTTGGTGAAATTCAATCCAGTGGACACTGTGCTTAGTTCAGCAATTTGGACTTTGTTTGAAAGATGATGCAGTGTATACCTCTTATTCCTATTTCATGTTTCAAACACGTAGTAATATACACTTTAGGTTACTGGATTTTTTACTTCCATAGCGTTGAATTGAAAAAGTACACTTCATGTAAATCAACTAAATCTCTACTTCTGTTTTGTTGAATGCTTAAGGGATATCACTTAAGTATAAATATGAAAGCCTTAATTGAACCTTATTGTTTTTATGTTATTGAAAGTCATTCAAGGATTTTTAGGATAGTTGATACGTATTTTAATTTTGTTTCAATTCGATTTCTTTCTCTTTCTGTTCTTTACCAAATGACTGTTTTGTGAAACACTGCTGTGATCTCGCCTTCTAGTTCAGCTCTATTCATGTTACTATTGTAAGCCGATCCAAATATATTCCAAGCCATACATAATTTTTCCTTTTAGCTGTGAAGTCTTATAAAAAATACGTTCTGCGACCTTCATGTTTTTTGCGATCTATTGGTGGTAATAGCAAGAATTTTATTATATTGATAATTGATTCTGTCAGTAGTCACTTCGCTTTACATGTGCAGCATACAGACTGTTTATTCTACAGCATTCAGCGAAATTATGTAATATCGCTTTGTTTATGTTTATCGTTTTCGTAAAATGTTCTGCTGCATAAATGATGTTTTAAAAATCTTGTTCATTGTTATTTAGTTCAAATAGTTATCGCTGTAGAGAAAAATGATATCATTACTTTTTGGTACCAGTTTATGCATTGAGCTACTCGAGAATGTTATCTCTTGTTTTTCTTTCAAACCTGAGTTTGAGACGGTTCAAGGTTTTGTTTTTCAGCAAGATGTTAACTTGGTCGCATACTTTGTTAATATATTGAAATTACGATGTTGGCTTCGTTAATTCTGGTGTCTACTAGAGGTGTACGGTCACTCAATCCTCATTACTTTCGACCACCTTGGCCAATATTCTCCAAGGTATAGTATTTTCAGAAGTGTTTCTATTGTTCAATTGGTGATGTCATTCCAACTAAGACTAATGTTGTTTATTTAGGAATAGTTGTAGTGATTTATTAATTTATTTAAAAGTAGATATAACTGTTTAGAATATCATTGCTTTTAAAAATTTCGGTTGGAATTACCACTAAAATCCTAACTGAAAAGGGTTGCTGTCGTCAAAATTTAAGATGAGTTTCAATAGGCTAAAGGATGGCGAAAACGCGGCCCCACAATACATGAGCGTTATCAACTTCCTGGACAGGACCGTGAGTTCCCAGAATTGTCGCCGAAATTCAAGAAAGAAAATCCGGAGGGACTGCATCGTAAGTTTCTTCTGGATGTAGCGATTATCCATAAAAAAAAAAAATCACTGAAACACTTTTTGTGGTTAACAACATCCATTCTTTATAGACTATACTGGCGTCCAAGATGTCGGTTTTGTTGATCCGGTCACTGGGGAATTTGTTCATGTTGAGGAAATGTATCCAGAATTAATTGTTCCAGATTTGCGGGGGTTCCGGTTATGTCCCTACGTGTCATATCGGACCGACTTTGAGATTGAAAAGAGGTAGGATATTTCGTACACATCTTTTTATATTATATTGATTATCTTGATAAGTGGAAGATTTTATACATCTTTAAACCGCATTTCTGTCAATTAAGTACGAAAATTTGCTTCTTTCTATATTGTATTAATTATCTTGATAAATGGAAGAGCCATTTCTCCTTCAGAATTTAAGTGGGGTTTTGATCAATTTTCAGAAGAAAAAAGTTTGAAAAACTAGCGGCTAAATATGGTAGTGAAGAGGGCGCTGACTCCGTGGTATTTGAAGGTGAAAAATGGCCTCCGCCGAAAACGACACCACGCTTTTTGTTTGATATGCATTATGCACCATTAATAAGGTTTAAATCTGTGCTACTTTTATCTGTTTCAAACTCATTATGTAAATCGGGTGTACCGTGTAGGTCTGTATTACCGTTGATTTTTTTATTGTTATGGAGATCTGTTGGGTGTCATTGTTGTTAATAGCCACATGGTTACTTCAGTTAGCTGTCTTTCAAAATTTCAAAGTCTTATTTCTTTTTTATCTTATTTGAAATCCATAGTTTCAGGCAGATGTATAATGATGGGGAATATTTTACGGATGTCGAAGTAAAGGACGAGATCCATCTTGACAAGCCAAAATAATTTAAATGTTTTTGGTGTTCTTTATAAGATGGCTATGAACTCCGTATTGATTCGCCTCTTGTTTTTATGGTGCGTTAATTCAAGTGTGATTTTTGTGTTTCAGTTTGTCATCCGCTCGTAGTCATTGATTTCTTAACTATCGTTTGTGGTAATTACTCATAAGTTCTACCCGTAATTAGTTTTCGAAATACTGAATGGACAAAATGAAGTATTATTCTGAAACACTACGAGCGATCAAGATGATTCTGTGCGGTTGCAAATTGCCACTTCTGGCTACAGTATATCCTTGTTGGAAGCTCACTGAAATTTTTTACCCTGCATTTTACGGTTTTCAGGAAAGACAAGGAGAGGTTGTGGATAGCTCACCGGTATTAATGAAAAGCCTTAAGATGACAACTTGAGTTGACCCGTAAATTTGAGATTTGGCTGTTGTAGTTAGTCCATAACTTTTGGAAGATTTTACTGTTAACTTGATAGAAATGTTTCTTACGGAACAGGGAAGTTTTAATTACGAACTTTGTTTTTTTTTTTCTAGCTCAAGATAGAAGAAATTAGTTTGATAACAGTGCAGGGCTATTCATTAGAACATTTTATGAAATTGATACTGTTATATTCAAATGATTCCAGGTGTATCTTAGGATTGTGCACGAATCATTCGAAATGGAAAAAAAAAAGAGAAAAATAACACATTTTTTTTTTGGACTTTGTTGTACAGATCATAACGGCTGTTGTAATAGCAACTTTAAAAAAGCGAAAAAACTGCGTTTGAGAAGGAGGGTATGCGTCGTCCAAACATCACGTGACAGGAGCTGAATACGCAAATTCAGTGTTGAATAGTCAAATGGGGTAGCGGTGCTTCAACCGTTAAAACGCCATCCGTACTTAGCGTACTGCTGATTAGTTCTGGATTTGTTCCTCGGGGAAGCATGAACTCCTGAAGCAGATATATCGTTAATCCAGAAAGTGCCAATACAGAGTATATCGAAATTAATATAAGCACAGCCAATAGTAAAATCAGGCTGCATTTAAGCAGTTAAAGGAAATATATGAAACCTGATTATATTCTCTGAATACGGCACGTTGCGGTGTTTTTTCTTCATGTTTAGCATGAACCAAAAGTCTGTTATCAACTGTTTTTACTGTTACTTCTTCCGGTTTGTACTGTGCAACATCGAATCTGAAACATAAGTTGAGGTTTGATTTCACGGTCATTTCGGCAAGATTTGAAGTTGTTTAAATATTTGTGCCTCATCAAGAACCTGGACCACAATAGTCAAATATGTCTTTGAACACGAAGAAGCCTTCAAGCCTATATGGCGAATAGTGTTCTACGTCCAAGCGTAATGCTTAAACATTAGAACCGGTTGCATTTTTTTTGCCTAGGCACAATTGATTTGCATCTCAACGTGGATATAGCATGAAGCAAGAGTTTTCCTGAAAATAATCCCCAGGATACTTAATAATTTCCTGAACTACGGTACAAGTTAACTAATCCATAAAGCTTTACAGGTCAAACTGTGTACATTATGGTTGGTGGCACTGTTGCTGTTTTTTTTGGAATTTGCAACACATGATGAATTATTAAATGAACCTAAGTCTGAGAGTTTTTCCATCACTTTCATCTTTGATCAGCGGTGATTTAAGATTTTCCAGATAAGGATCATATGTTGGTCGAATAGACATCATATCCGGTCGAGAAAAGCCTCCCTCACTACGGAACGTGCTGCTTGGTGGAGGTGGACCGCCACCCTGTAACTCTGATTGATTAGAAAAGCATGATAGAGAAGAAATTAAACTATGAAAGGAAATCTGCTGAAAATCTACTACAGAGAATTTTTTTTTTTTTTTTTTTCAAATCGACTGAGAAAACAGGCGTTGAGATGGATTACCTGTGTTGAAGATGATTCGTAACGTCTGGATTCTTCGCGATGATACGTGGTGGAGCGATTATCCGCTTGTGATCCTTGCTGTGATGGCGTATATCCTAAAAATCCGTATTGTACAGCATATCAATTTTCTATGTTTAAGGCATTTAATAAAAAGGATTCATATTCTTTCAGCTTCTGAGAGAATATAAACTTTGATTTACTTCTCCAGTAGCCTTCTCGTACTTCCACACTTATTTCCTTCATTTTTGTATTTTATTCTTTTGTTTCCATTGATATATCTTTTCCTTACGTTTATTATTCTTTTTTTTGTTGCTAAAAATTAATCTTACCTATGAGAAAACATTAAAGCGGAAAGTGTATCAATTTGGTTCAATCAGTCCTATTTTTACATGGTGGAAAAGAAAAGGAAATGTGGTCGGATATGCATAAAATGAATGGAGGTTTCTAAGTGCAAATAGAGAGAGCATTTGTTGTCAACATAATTAGGCTCGAAACTAAACGTGAATGGAACCTGTTTACAGTAACTCTTACTTAAGCGTCATATGTAAACATCCATAGGCTTACATACTTATCAAATCATAGTGGTAATTAATTAAATGTTTGAGTTAAATGAATTGCCAGCTGAAGAATTAATGAAGCAGTTAGCTGTTGACACAACCTGCCAGCGTATTTATTATTCTACTTGTCCCTCCATCCGCCCATCCCTGCCCATTCTAAGAACTCAAAAAATTCATAGCAATGTGATGTTTGCAGGTACTGGTGCTTATTGAAAATACACAATATCTTCCGATCAAACTTTTGAAATACGTTAGCTTACCTCAAAATTTCCTTAAGGAATGACCAAATGTCTAGCAATGGATACGTTGTAAACATATATTATTGCTACCAATGGGAACTATGGAACAGATGAATTAAATCTTGGATACTGAAAATTAGCGAAATTCTTCTTCTAGGCTTTCTTAAAACAATATGGACATTAACAAATGATAATGAAGATGAGGGAAAAGTGAAATCATTAAATCCAAACTTTATAACATTCGGACCCTGCACTTTTTTTTCCGATAGAAGGAATAAACTGAAAGAAAAAAAAAAAATAGAGTGACAAATAAATGGAATTATTGATCTATTAAATAATAAACAAGAAACGATATATTCCCACATAATTTGATGAGGATAAAATAAGCAGTTGATTTATTGGAATGAGACTAAATAATGTCCATCATTTCTATATAAGGGAAACATTTCTATGAAACGAATGATTTATGTTATTATTCGAAGCACCGATAATACGCTTTACATGAACTATGATATATATGTAAACATCAACCTGAGATACTAATAGGCTTTTCCAAGCAAGTGGTATACAATAACATCATTTTTTCTTTCTTTTTTGGCTCATTGATTTTAACTATTGATATACTATTATTTAAGTTAGCAATAATAAGGATAATAATAAGTGAAAACACATATGGAAATATTCCAAAAGCTTTGAGCGAAACAAAAACCAAAGTAAGAAAATAATTTGCAGTATATTAAGCGTTCATTAGCCAAGGTTAGGTGGGGAAATCTATTTCAATTACTAAAAGTTTCATATAAATGGAAAATGAATGCAGAGGAAAACAGAAAAAAAAGAAATAAAATAATTATCGCATGATATACGGATCGTTTAAAAAACAGTCATCGTAAATTTTTGGCTGATAAAATCGTATGATATTAGATTAAACGAATTCATGCCTTTCTGGCTTTTTCGATTCGTTTTTTTTTTTTTTTTTTGGACGGAATTTGAAATTATCGATTGATTTTGTGATTTAGATGAAATAAAAGTGGGGTTTAGAAATTTTAATGTGATCAAAACTGCAATTTCTGTGATTATATTCAAGACCCCATACTCGATGTTTTCTTCATTCAAGTATGAAAAGAAAAAGCGGATACCTTCAAATTCTCGCCTTAGACGTTTCATCTCTTCTTCCACATGCCTCATTTCGGCTTCGAAACGTTCCCGCATATTTCCAAACTCAGTATCCAGTACTGAATAATTACTCGGGGTTACATCTATTTTTCTTTCTCTCTGCATTTTTTCCTTCAGTTTTTCCTGTAAATTCAAAAAAGGAAAATTCATCACAAAAGTAAAGTTAATACGTAATATTTTAAACGTAACGCACATAAGCAAATCAGTGGGGCAAGCAAATGAATAAATAAAATAAGCTTAAAGACAGCAAAATAAACATCAAATTTTTTAAAAATTTAACGACTAAAGTGAAATGTTACTTTTTCTATTCCAGTGATTAAAATATATTTCTTAAAAAAAGTATATAACGGATTGGCTTGGGGAACTATAAATCTCGTAAGCGTGTTTCTTTAAATCAAGAAAAAAAAAAAAAAAAAATGTCTGAACTTGTCTTTAATGAAATACATCTTTTTTTCCATTTAAATATTCAACTCCTTAACTGCTAATGGTTTTTTTTCTTTCAATGGAAAAAAATTGTTTTTAAATAAAAATCTTAAACGACAACACATCGCACAACATGATGAATACAGGTAATACAACGTAATGTACGTGAAAATAGCAGGACAAACGTGGAAAAACATTTCAGAATCAAAAAGTTTTCAATCCTTGAATTAAATAAATCATTTCGTCAGTAGCTTCACAGCTTAAGTTATTTTGCTAAAATGATAGCGTATAGGTTTTTCATTATAAACTAACATCTTTGAATGAATAAACGAAGGGTTTGCCAGATGGTTGAGGTTTTGCTGAAGTGAAAATCAACATTGACATTTAACATTATCAATGAAACAGTGGTAGAAGAAAGGGAAGCATTCACCATGAAATAAACAATGAATAACATAAAAAACAACGCCTAAATTGTAAGCACATTGTGATATTATTTCCAACCAAAATGTAAATCATTATATTGTTTGATGAGAAAAGAAAAAACATCCAGTAAAATATAGTTAGCTAGTTAACCGGATTAATTAATTATAACAAATATTGAGAATGTGAAATCACTAATAAACTGAAGAGAGAAATTAAAAAAAAAAAATAATAAATGTTGTTCTAAAAAAAAAATTTCTGACCCTTGTTTATCAGTGAAAAGTGTTGTCTGTAAGTTCGCCAGATAGATTTCTCATTTCAATATATAAAGTAAAAATTTAAATTGATTTAAAGCTCACTGAAATTGCTTAAAGTTCGATTAATCCTTACTTGGGACCTATGATTTTAGCAAAAACCATTGGTCTACGACAACAATTATAAGAAGGTGAATCCTTGATTGCTTCTCGGATCTCTGACTGAAATCAGAATCAGTGAGATTTCAAAATCAATGATTTCATCGTTAGATGTGTCGTGCAGATTTCTATCACTTAAACTTATATTCCCGATTTTTTGATCTTGAGTTAGGTTTACAGTTTTCAAAATTCCGTCCTGCATTCTTTATAAGTTTTGAAAATTATCTTCACTCACTTTACAATTATCGCTTCGAAATTTCTAAATTTTCTGGGATAAATCGATGATTTGTGAAAATTATGAAAAATTTCCATCTATACAAAACAAGCGAAAGACTGGCAAGTATTTTAGGAATTTGAAACAAAAAGAGAGGAAAGATATAGCACTGACAATTGATCGGAATGTTTAAACGAAAGTCTAATAAAGTTTTATGAGTCAACAATAAAGTAATATTTTTTATTTCTTTGAAAAGCTTTATAGATCAAAGAGCAAACGAAAATGGACAAATCATTTCTTCCTTTTTTTGTTTCCGTAAACCAGTTGGTTAGAACAGAAAGCTATGGCATTAATCTCAGCGAAATATTTGGGATCTCCTCCTTTTTTTCGTTTCATTACTTCAAAATAACAGTTATGGGAAGTTTTGAAATTGTTTGATACCAACAAACACTATCATTTGCTTTAGTTCAGCATTAGAAGAAATTTTACAGTGAGAAGAATTTTCAGTTCTTTGATTTTAATGTAATGATGAAAGAAAGGAAGAGAAAAGCGACTTCTAAGATATCTTCGTTTAAGATCAAACTATGTGCAATGCAATTTTTAAATGGTTCTTTTCAGATGATGAATGGGCATCAACACATTTTCCGCAAGAGCGAAGGTTCGATTCGCAAGCATTAGTCAAAGTGTAAACTTAAGTTTAAGAATGCATTAACATACAAATTCAAAATCGATAATTAAATTTGTACTATGTTATCGTATCTTCATAACTTTTTTTTGTATACGGTATGAATATTTATGTTTCAATAAACATGATGAAAAATTGTCATTCTTAGATATCAATGAGTGGAAAATTTCCAGCCTTTTAGAAATAAACATAATAAGGATATGCGGAAATTTTCGCTAATGCATTTAGCTCAATTAACTTTACAAATGGATTCTAAGTTAAGCTTATTGAAAGGATGAAATAAGAAGGTATTCTATTATAGTTCAAAAAAAAAAAGAGTTAAAAGGTACTTTTGAAGATCACGGCAAGCTCTTTGATTTGAACGAACAACGTACAATTATAACAAGAATAATAATGATTCAGATTCCTTGCACATACTGCAACCGATAACTTTTCGGAATGCAAACAGCAAGCAATCATTGAATGATTAAACTATATGCTGTGTTAATCTCAAAAAATTAGAAAATAAAACGTCTGATCCAAGAAAAAAAAAAAAAAGAAGAAAAAGAGGTATAAATTAAATGCCTAATAGTAGCAGTACAACAGTTAATATCTAAAAGTAATTATCATATAAAATAATTATGCAACGATTAATAATCAATAATGAAGAAAAAAGGCCAGTTCTTCCCCGTTTTTATCTTTCCCTTCTTTCAGGATAGCAGTTGTTCCTTCTACTCGATAATATAAAAATATGTCAGTAAAATTTTATTCATTCCCTTCCGTTTGCTTTACAAAACTAACATTTGTTTCAGCAACTTCCTGAATATAATTTTTGTTTTTCTTTTCTTCTTCCTTGTTATTTTTCCACAGAATACAATGTATATTCTAAATAACAAAATCAAATATCAGAAGTCTGCAATACATACACATATACAATTTGTTCCAAACTCAGCTTTGAATAGTACGTATATACACGGATATTACGTTTGGATCAATTGATACTAGAAATTAGAACATTTTTAAGATTATTTCATATGTAATAAATAACTATATTTATATATGCATATAATTGTTTTTGCATTAAAGGAAGAAAACGAGTTATCAATTTAAAAATCAGGGAAAAAAACTACGATAAATTTTTCCGATAGAAAGAAGATGGTAGCAGATTATTTACGTAAATGATTTTTCTTGTTTTGCTTTTTTTTAAGAATGACAAAAACAAATATTCGAATTGACAAATTTAATTTAAATCAGTTACGTTCAGCACTAAACAAATATATTTTACCTAACAAATCATGCGTAAAGACTACATTCTACAATAGTATTAAAAAAAAAAAAGGCAGAGAACAAGATTTTTAACTTCAGTTTTCGATTCCATTAATTCAGTCACAAGAAACCCACTTCTTTCAAGTGGTAGCTCTTCAATTGAAAATTCCATTCACTGCTGTACGGATTGAAAAATAATACAACTGAAATAACCGTACAAACTATTTATAAATATGCTAAATTACCGAAAGCCTGTCATCCTAAATTATCAGCGTCACAAGCTGATATACATTAGCTCACATCCCCCGAAAAATAACCACCTTTGATAGGCAATTATTTAAATTTGAAGTGAAATTCAATTTCATATATGACAAAGAATTTGTACACTCTGTGGCAGAAAAAAACGAAATACTGCAAACATTTCAAAAATAATTATCCCTTATTTTGTTAATAATACAGTCCATCATATTTTAAATATGATTTCTAATAGAGGAAATACCGGAACCGGAAGAAGAGCCTTAAGCTAGTAAACCTTGGCTTACTGCCCCAATTTGCAACTTTGGTATTTATGCTGAAATAAGTATCCGTATGCAATAAATTCAAGTTCATTCGAAGCGGAGTTACTTCTATTTTGCAGTGGAATGAATTTCTCTCCACTTCTCCTTTCCATTATGATCATCTCACTTAAATTATTTCAGCGCAAAGTTTCAACCTTATCTAATTGATAAAATGCCGTCGATAATTACCTTATTTGCATTCGTTTTAGAGAGTCTGTGTAAAATTTGAATGCCTTTAGGAAATTTAAATGTCACAAGAAGAATGAAATACCATAAGTGAAAACTGCTGTAGTATTAACTTACAGCTTAAATTTAAGCTGTAATTTTAACTCCGGGAGAATAAATTAGCAATTCTAAATCAGAAGATTGAATATTATAAAAGCAGAGAAGAAGAGAAATTCACTGCATTATAAAATACCCAATTGATAATGATGAATTGAGACATTGCATTCGGTTTTTTTTAGGATTATTAAAAAGATTGTACTTTAATTTTCTTTTTGAAATTTCTAAATTGATTTTAATAACGTTAGAGCAAACAACATTATGCCAATGGAACGGAATAAAAAAACAAGAGTAAATGGTAAGAGGAAAAATGGATTTGAATAAAACGACAGGAAATGATTCAATTTTAAGCAGCGACAAACGTAAACGAAAAACGCTTAACAGACAAGGAAGCGAAATTCATATATATTAATAAATGCGGTGTCGTATTTTCTGGCTTGGCTAAATATGGGCAATAGTTTTTTTTTTTTTTTCTTTTTCTTATGCTGCATTGCAATTAACTGAGGGAATGCAGTCTGGCATTATAGATAATAAATTGTTCGCTTTCATGATATAAACCTTAGTGGAGAGAGTATTTCATGTAACAATTACAAAGTCTTAAAAAGATGTATGATACTGAAGAGCCTAGAAATGTGAATACATTTTTCAAAGGTCATGACAAGAACAGGACATTGACATCAGATGCCATCGAAATAAGACATGGGAACGATGTGTTGTGTGTTTCTGCATTGGATTTAATGGCCTAAATGAAGGACAACGGTGGACAAGAACTGTTTGTTTGCGGCATTGAGAGAATCAAATTAAATTACATACCAGTTCCCTTCAATCTTTCTTACCCTTCCCTTCTCTCACTCATTCCTCAGCTTTATCCTTCTTCCACATGATGAAAAATAAATATTTCCAATGTCTTAAAAATTATCAAACCATTAATGGCCCGATCAGATTTGAATCTTAGAATGGTAAACTTTCGATAGATCCCCCCATGTACAGAAATACTTGGGATTCTCGGCATTTTACTGCTAAATGACGCATTCCAATATTTGATCGGACGGTTCTGGTAAACGAGAATATTCCAAGAATATATAACGTTTAGCAATGGAATTATCGACTGATTCGTCTTCTAAAAAAAATTGCAACGATATTTGATCCATCAAAAATTCTGAAATTTGACAAATTTTTTCAGTTAAATCCTGAAATTCATTCCAAAATATCCGTAACACTACGAAACAAATCATTCCAAATTAACAGATAATCTGTCATGTAGCGAAAGTTGTCATTCGATGCAAAACGAAAAACTACTACCGTTCTCTTCATTTTCCCTTTTCTTCCGTTCCCGACTTTCGTATATCATCGTTTCTAGATATCATCAGGCTTCATTTATTTGATTTTCTTTTTTTTTTTTAGAGCTTAGATTATCAGTTCATAAAGCTATTTCGCATATAGTGAGTTCGTCTTTTTCCTTTAATAATTTAATCAATGAGCATAAATTAATTAATGGTTAACTGAAAGTATGAACATTTCTACCTTACTTTAAGAGAGTATAATGTTTGAGTATATTTAACATTGATCAATCTCATTTTGTCAACAAACTTTAAACATCGATGGTTTAAAATTGTCAAATGAAGAAAACATATTATTAAGTAATAAAAGCAATAATTAAACTGGAAATTCTTATCGAAATATATCAAACAAGTCACATACAGTCACATACATACATACATCCATCTATTCACATATACACACACATACAAACATACATTGACATATATACATACACATACGTAACTGATACGTGATTTTATCGTTATGACTATTTGTACAGCTGCGTAATAGCAGAACGGATCCGAACAGATGAACGGACGGACGGAAGAATGAAAGGATGGATGGATGGAATGCTGCAGAAGGTATTCACCTTGGTTGTTGATGTTAGAGAAGTACGGAGGATACCGCGCGATGCGTATGAATCTGTCCATAGGCATACATAGACAGACTCAAAAACATGCACGGAGACATATACTGTAAATATAACAGACAATAAACAATATATGTTTAGGACAATAGCAAACATTAACAAGTAACGAAGTTATCAACAGGTATCACTTGTTCATCTTAAACATAGCGAGCATTATAACAGTGAAATGATAAGAGAGAGGATGAGAGAGATTGAAGGAAAGAGTGCGTATAAAATCTGTGGAAGGAAGCTCAATCACTTAACAAACAGTAACTTTGCAATCAGCCAATCGACCCATCGATCGACTCACTCCTTGCAAAGTCATATCAAAATTTCGCAAGAAAACAAAACCTAATGTACAGGTGTTGTATGTTGGCGTGGGTGTAAGTCTATGTATGTATGTGTATGTGTACATACATACATACATATATATATATGTTATGTATGTGTGTGTGTGTGTGTGTGTGTTATGTGTGAGAATCTTGACACGAAAGATTCTAATGAACGAGCAGATGGGATACTACTGCAGCTGTAATATAGCTATGATGCACTCCTTTGTACTATGAAATTGTATGGTATAGAAGTTTGCATGTCACTACTATTCATCATTCATTTCATTTATTACAATTCATTTCAACTTTTATTTGATAAAAAATGAAAAAAACGAACAAGGAAGAAAGGGATATTTTACTAACGTATAAACACGAGAAATAGATTAGAACACATCTATTATCTACATAAGAACGTTAGATAATTTGATAAAACAGTGGGAAGATGAATACGGGAAATCTAAACAATAAGCAATCATTTACAGTGAATGCGTGGGTGTATGTAAATTTGTTTATTGAATTCATTTTATTGTTAAATTGAAATAAATCATAACATTAACTGACTTTTTTTTTTCTTTTATTCCTATATAATTATAAAATACTAAAATGTTCTATGATAATTTCTAACTGTTTCTTCCCTTTTTTTCAATAATAAATAACCTGAAAAAGTAATGAATGACCTTTACTTCTATTAAAAAATCCTATTACGAACATGAAGAGAAAAATAGAATTCAAGTTGTAAGTTTAAAGACAACTATATGGTTATCTTTCAACCTTACCAAGAGTGAAAAAGAAGTCAAGGAAATGAAATGTGAACGGAAGAAAGGAGAAATGGAATGAAGATGTTAAAAAGCATTAATTTAACATCCATGATATGCAATCAACTTCAAGAATTCCACTAAGCTTGAACTATTTTGAATCATTCACTAACTTTGATCACGAAAATGAAAACAGAACGGATGGAAAAGGAGAGAGAGAGAGAGAAAGAAAGAGAGAGGAAAAGCAACAACAGTTAATGTCGCAGTTAGGCACTTTATTCAACAACAATAATAACAACGAATGTCCTAGGCTTAATTGGGCTTATTAAACAATAAAAAACGGCTACCTATTTTGTTTAACAAACAATAACGAAGCAAAAAAGAGACATTTTATTATTGTTAGAAGATGAGAACCCGAATGTAAGGCAATTTGTTTACCAAATCAAACTTGCCCAATGATTTCGAAATCGATGCATAGTATAAATCGGTTAAGAGACACATACACATCATTCAGGTATTATTTGGCCCATATCTATCTATTTATACATTTCAATGGAAATGTTAACAAAATGAGCTAGAGTCAACTGACTTGACTGCTTTGATTGAAAGCAAAGCTTTTCCATCACTCTGGAAAACATTCCGCTGCTTTCCTCCCGCCCTCACCTTCAACCTTTCCATCTACCTCTTCGCTTTCCTCAGCCACCAGTTGTATGTTTTTTTTTTTTTTTTTACTTGCCACAATAAAGTAACACTCTCTATTTCCAAAAGCTCTCTCTTTCTCTCTCTCTCTGTCTCTCAGTAAAATTAAGAGCAGAAGAAAAAGAAAAGAGACGGGGCAGGGCGAAAAAGGGAGGGGAAAAAAGAAAAAGAAAAAAAAAAAAAAAAATGAAAAACCGAAAAAATAAACGAAATGAGACTTTGATGACTTTTCCAATTCGTTGTATTTCCTTTTTTTCGTTACATTTTTCCTTCTATATGAGACAAAATATTTAGTATGATTACTTATATCTAAAATTAATAATACTTGAATTTTTCCCCCTTATCTCTCTCTCTCTCTCTTTCTTTCTGTCCCTTTTGAAATCATACTAATTTAAAAGTAAAAAAAAAAAAAAAAAAAAAAAAAAAAAAAAAAAACTGTCCGTTCATAATATTACCATTTAAACGATTATATATGATGGAATTGAATGGTAGTCGAAATAGTTATTAAAATCTAAAAAGTTTAAAAATCTTCCTTCTTTTTTACATAGTTTTTTAGTTCGTTTATTTTTTCTCGTAAGAACTTCATCTCATATCATCTTATTTTAATCCCAACTGCTACAATGGCATTCGTTAGTACCATTCAATTATTTAAATGGATCTTAAATGAAACAAGTTTTGAGATCCTTATATTGAAACATAGAAGAGATAGATAGGATGATAAATCTTGAGATAGCTAAGAGGAGATCAGTTAATAATATTTATGCATAATATAAATATTAATGCAGCAGACATGCCTTGAACTTTTGTTTTTTCAGTTAATAGTGGTGTTAGTAGTGCCTCTAACAATATTGTCGTTAATATGAAACTTTTTCACTGTAAATAGTGTTGACAGGATCAGAAGAACTGGAACAGAAGAATCAAAAAACTGAAATGGAGTAAGGGCATTATTAAAATGCTTTGATTTCATTATCATCTGTCAAAATTGTTCCAAGTTCCCATCCATTTATCTTTGGGTTAGAAATCGTTTTCATCTTGAAAGAAATGGCCATATTTTTTTTTCATCGTGTAAAGAAACATTACGTTGTAATGCTTATAAATTAGAAAACCAAATGACACCACTCAGTAATTGAGAACAATTTTTCATTTTTCTTTGTAAAAGTGTTACGACTTGTAGCAAATACAGATTCTGTGAGGGATCGAATGAAAAATAAATTGATTGAAAGAAAAGAGCATGGAAACTAAAACATTCCAAATAAATTTGCAGTTTTATGAATATTGACGACCATTTCAAGCCTACTACCAGTGATTATCACCTCAGAAATCCTAGAATTTCATAAATTAGGAGAAAAGTAAAAAAAGAAAACTCTGAAGACAGAAAAGTGTAGGATGAAATTCAAGAAGCACAAACAACAGTTGGAAAAATATTCTTCTAGAGGGGTTTTTTGAAAAACAAAGAAAAAAAGCAAATAAAATAAGATGTAAACAAATGAGAGACAGTGATCTGATGAAGGCAAATGCGATTAAGTGACAATGAAACACGTATAACATCGTTCGTCAATATTTTATTGAAATTTGAGCACAAAAATACCCATGCAATACAAAAGGAGTTTAGTGACAGTTTACTCTATCGAATGCTCTCTGAAATGTTAACTCAAAATTTTAAAATATTCATCCAATAGTGTAAAACTTCATAAATTTGCTCTAAGGAAGAGTCATGAACAGTATGAAATATAAACTATTTTCCACTTATTTCTATGAATCCAACTCGCTTCTTATTATATTCGGAAATTTTATTTCTTCCGATTTGCAGCCAATAATTTACATTTGACCCGATGAAAAAGAAACTATGAATTTATTCACAAGTCTGAAAAGTGAAAAGTGAGTCCACTCGGTGATTTTACTATCAAAGTTGCACAATTTAGTTTTATAAGATAATACTGCAAGCAGCTTTTACAAGGGATAACTTTGAGTTTTGCGGAACATTTTCTTATATTGCGTAATTTTGTTATGTGGGAACAGTTTGGCAACAATCATCTCCAGAAATTGTCCATTACGCCGGAAACGTCTGGTTGCCTGAAATAAACCAGAACAAAATAATTCCATCATTTATATATATTTAAATTCTGGGAGAACCAAAATTGAGAAAGTTTGAATTTGAGCAAAGCTCGATTAAATAATTGCATGCTGCTGACAACTGACAGCCTAACTAGAGAGTGCAATAAAATGAATAATTAAAACGACTAGATAATGATACTCTTTCGACTATTTGTGATAATAGTAGACGCGCTGCAAAAGATATTCGGATCTATCCAGAAGTAAAAAACTAGTGGTAATAATGAGTTGTTAAACCTATCAAACGAAATACGGATATTATCTTAAATTATAATCCCTAAATTTTCAAGGAACCCACTATTGTTGTCCGTGATATGGTATTCACAACTAGTTTGAGAGAGAGAGGTACAATAGAATAAATGGAACGAATTCAAAAAAAAAGAAAATTTAAAAACAAACTCCAAGAGGTAAAATTGAACTATCTAAACCGGGATGAACTTGCATATAGCTTATATTCAGCGTGACAACATGACCGCTCATCGTACCAAGTTCAACCATAGTTAAACCTGAATATTTCTTCATACTGAATGCACATTTACAAAGTCAAGACGCTGTATTATCGAAGTAAATACTACTACTTTACAGATGCATACATGAATTTTGTGAAAACTAAGAAATCTACTGATAGTTTATTATTATGCATTAATCATTGGCGTACATTTATGGTGGCGACCTGAACCAATCACAGATCCTTATATCCATTCGCTAATGGGGAATCGTTCAAGATTGTTATACGTAAAAAGTAGGAGATAATGCGATCTTACTAGCTGTCAAAGCTAAATCTTAAATGTCTCCTCCTGCTTAGATATCAGCATAAAATTGTGTATATAATGCGCACATTACGCGACGCCTAGACTACGCCACGGCGTCCGACTATGGTACCAACCATGTAAACTTTCAGGGTTCGGTTGAAGCTCCTGAAATTGGAACTCTACCATACACTCATTATTATCATTTCTACGCCACGATGAGGCATTAAAGATCAGGCATTGTGAAGTGCATCGAATTCATTCAGCAGATCCATTATTATATATTATTCAACAGTAAGTGAATGACGAATAATTGACAGATAACATTATCTACACTCAATTGTGAAATTTAACTCATCACTGTTTAATAATTGAAAAATATGTTGGCGAAACATTCATAGATGACAACCTTCATTGGACGAACTCAAAACAGCCACTTCTATTGGAAATGAATTCGCTCTAAGTGTTAGAAAGCCACGTACCACACGGGTATCGTTTCCACTCCGGCAAATACTTCTATAAAAATGTTCTATTATTCTCATTTTCCACTGGTATCAAGAAACAATACTAAACACAGGGGAAAAATTATAAAATTTAACTGAGAATTGATTAAGGATTGAGGGAAATTGATTAAAGATAAAAAAAAGCTTCCTGCTTCATTAAAATCTACATTTCTCTTTTTCAAGTAGAGTGTTCTGTAAATACACAATTTTTCAATACACGCTTTATTTCTGTCATCCGTCATCAGAAGATAGTCGATAACTGTAATGGACTTGATATAAAATCAGCTTAACTGAATCATTTACAGAGGCATCCATAAACAACAAGAAGTAAGGAATCAGTATTTCATTTAATAATTAATGTAGGAAAGGCAATCGCCAGTTATCCATGACTGCCCCATTCAGTTATGCAACCTAATGACTTTCTTGACTGAAAACATCCGGAAACTTCTAGTTGACCAACTACCACCAGACTCCCCACGAAGGTGATATCACCTAATACCATAGTAGCTTAGTACCATTACTAACACTATAATAGATACGAATACCTTCATCTATATATAACCTTAGGACAAGATTATCACCATGACCAAGCCACAACAAGCTTCGAGATAAGGCATATTGCCAGTATTACACAATGGAGGACAATGAATAAGTAAAATCATTTCTTTTCAAGTTTGGAAATTTTTTCTTACTCTGAAAGAACCATTCATAGAGTATGAAAATTTGACAGCAGCTTACGTGAAATTAAATGATGGAGTTCCAAACATTGGCACCTCAGCGGGTACGACATCAAGCAGTTCTTCATAGCTACTTAAATACATATCCGTTGGATATCGAAAACCTTTTGATGCCACTGAGTACCATCGACCTACCATAAATTGAAGCGGTTCCAATGTCGGCGGCACCGGAATATTGCTTAAAACTGTAAAGAATTTTAAATACATACTATCCTAGAAATTCTACCATTCTTATGTTGTATAATCCTCCTTTAATTTGTTTTTATGATTTCAGGTTTCGAAATAAAATTTACTCATTTATTCTTTCTGAAGAACATAAAAAATTTCTACTACAAGAAGAATCCATACTATGTTTAGGATCCGGTACGCACTGATGACAGCTCACCGCACAATTGATATCGAAAAAGTTTGTCTGAGTGCGCACTTGTTCACATTTATCCTCTAGCGCCCATCGTTCACAACTTTTATAAACGTTCCGGCAATGTCCTTTAAATAGCTATACTTCATTAAAGCAGCTGCTGTTTAGTTGTTTGAATAAGGGAAAAAAGGTAATTGGAAATAGCAAACAAATATAGATTTCGATATTTTGAAAGATTTAATAATGTGCAAGGAAAATCACGGCATGAATATACTAACTGTGGCAGTATCGACCCATCCAACCAGGTGTACACACACATGATACTTTCCCAGGTATACAGGTGCCACCATTCAAGCATGGATTGAATCGACAGTTTTCTTTCGTAAGCTTTCGTAGCGCGAGCTGTCGTTGGCAATTACCTTTAAGAAGTGGAGCAACAATTATATCACAAGAAAAGAGGAAACTGGGATCACAAAGGATCGAAATAAATGATGTAGTAAACCATCATGAAAAATTTGTCCGTATGCGCCAAACCGCTCTCGTGAAATACACCCACTATCTAATTTACAAGCTACCTGAAGCTAGCTGGCTTTCCTGATCAACATCAAACAGTGTCATCACGGCTGATTTCAGGCTTCTGATACATTTAACACACTGTACTTCTATATTACGCAAACATTACCATTTCCATACCACAACGATAACTATGTATTCAACCTGCGGAAGGATTTATTCAAATATTCGTATATTCATTTGTGGGACGCATCTGATCTTATTAACAATTATCAGTACATGAGTAATAGCTGCAGTTAACATAACTTGATAAGTTATTAGATTTAACACAAATGAAATAAAAACTGAACGTAAAAATATCATTTCTTCGTTTATTTTAGTAAAAAAGTGACGATTTCTCTTCAAATTAAAAATTTAAAAAATATGCTACTAATGGAAGCTCACGGGAAAAAGCGAAACTGTGTCAGAGTGACATGGTCAGCAACTTAGGGTAGCAACGATACCAAAAGGAGACAAAGAATATCGGAAATAGGTGGGTAGGAAGTGAGGTTCTTGACACTGTTGGCATCAATACAGATCGAATTTATGTGATGATTTTCCATTAATAAAGCGATAATCTACCAAATAATATACAACATTCCGATTTTTCCCATTGACAGAGAAGTATGCAACGATCAATTAAGTATTCCTCCATGTAATGAAGCTAATCGAAGGAGGGAAAGGGATAGAAGGGAGGAAAAGTGACAAATGACGAAATATGAAACTTACAGAAAATAGTTGTCGTAACGCATAGGAAGAAATATCTTAATAACATCGAGGCCCAAAAATTCCTTGTTAGGGTAGGAAAGTTTTGAAAATGAATGAAGGATGAATAATAACAATCACAGAGACTGCGTCTTTGGCGAAATCTAGTTGTCCAGTGAAGTCACAAGTCGAAGAACTCGATTTTCCCCAAATGTTCACAGTGTCGATTTTGCCAATCGAATCAAATCATCAAGGCACGATGAAATCCTTTTTTTGGCAGCAAACAAATACATAAATCAAGAAGAACAAAAACGATGAATGGTACTTTAGAGAGAATTTGGGAATACTATTATCCAAAACGTATCCAATTTAGATGTGAGTTACACCTATCAACTCCATGCATTTTGTTAACATTACACCAGCAATGGCAGCAGTAGCAGATATTGATGGCTGGAATGATGAAATTCTGAACAACAACAACAATACATATTATCATGTGGTGAAGATGACAAGATTTTCGCAATTTTAATATCGTCTGGAAAATGAATGCAGCAATTCAAATAACTGCAACAATACTGCAATACCGACAATGATGATAATTCCCATTACTTAAAAAATTATTAAAATATTACAACGAAAGACCAAAAGGAAAAGAAAAATACAAAAGCCGATTCATAGAAAACGCAGTGGAGTGAAGGATCCAACCAACCAATTGTGGATGATTAGATTCATTTTAAATTATCCTACTTCTCTTTTCATCTTTCATTTTTCTTCAGCTATACATCGGACTGCAACATCATCATTAACAGGTTTACAACGACGGAAAAGTTTCCAGATGTCTTCTTAACATCTTATCCATTTACAAAATGAATACTTGTTCCACCCGCCAAAATAAAATCGCAATTTTACTTGAATGTGCAAATATTTATCACCTTAACCGCATATAAATCAATAACAAATGCACTATTCCTTTTGACCGCACTTCACTACCGAGCATATCTCTCGCCCAATTATTTCTTAAATCTGATATATCCATTATTAATCTATCCCTTTCTTATTTTCCTTCATATAATTAGCTCAGTCTTTTCTTTTTTATTGCTCTCTGCCTTCTATTGATTTTGCTACAACAATCTCAGCAATCGCATAACCCGATTAGGAATGTTCACCGCATCATCTTCAGTTTCAATTCAAACCGATTGGAATTTCCATATAGAGCAAATAAAGCTTTAAATTTCCTATAATATGTATGGTTTCGAGATGGTGTTTGTCTAGAATCTTTACAATAAGTATAAAGATGTTAGAACAAATTGTGACAATATTATTTAGATTTCTTCGGCAAAAACCTGATCAGAATCAATAATTTCACTAGTATCATGAATTCATATCAAGACTTATAATACGAGCCAAACCGTTTATAAGCTACATCACAATTAATTGTGTAGGTAATCCGAATCCAAATCAGAACATAGGCGTGCTGCATTGTCATGTCAATGTGTAGCGTTCTACAATACACTAAAAAAAGTCCGCAAGTTTGATGAACTAATTACAGAACAAATTATTCTCGACTTGAAAAAAGAAAACAAGCAAAATGAAAAGTAGAAAAACAGTTGTATTGTTAATAAAAAGAAAAAAACGAATCCAACAGGAACAGGTTATGTTCCTTCAAACCCAATTCCTAGTTTCAGAAAACATTCCAAAAACTAAAATATACTACGAGCACTGTTGCAAGATGAACTGTGTTCGAATTCATAATCAGCCTGATTCATAGAAGCAATGATTTTTCCTTCTTGCTTTCCATTCTTGATAGTTTCCAAACATTAAGCAAGCAAATGAAGAAAAGATTACAGGATGTGATCCACTAGCGCTATCACTGTTGAAGTTTGCCACTCAAAATAAATTGACAATATTTATAGCATTACCGATTAAGCTTTATCCAAGCCGAAGAAATGACTAACAGAACAAAAACAACCGGGAGGACTTGCGTCAATACCAAATCATTAAAAAGAATAGAGTTCAGGAGCAAGGGAGGGATGACTAGTATTGATAACTAAGATAGTAGGATTATAAAGCAAGTAAACTGCAAATTTTTATTTACATCGAAAGCCTGTAGAATCAACACTGGCTCGAGCTTTTCAAGTTAACATAATAGACATAATTCGAGAAAATGTAATTAGCAGGTCAATTCCTAAAACTTAATCCCCATAGTAACTTCTCATCCTCGACAAAACTTGGGAAACAAATCTAGCTTCTATTCCATCCACATACTCATACATTCATATACTACCCAAAAATATCAAGAATCAATCTAAACCTGTTGTACTAACAGACTCAGCAAAAGTACTAGCTTTACATTTTTAAAACTTAGGCGATCACTCAATTGCCATTTCATCCTCCACAGATATAATTCCGCACTCCTTTAATGAAACGTTCTGGAACGAATGTGAAAACACCGATTTTTTGAAAAATTTATCAGTCATTAACTACTGTGATTATCAGAATTCTCTGTAGCAACAGTGAATTCTGAAATAACCAAAACAGAGCGTATGCAAGAAGCATAGAAGGTAAGTTAATTGAAACTAAGCATATACCAAACATTATTAATGATATAAACTTTGACCCCCGTTTTCATTACATTTTCCGATATCGTCTAACCGACGAATTTCCCAGCCCATAATATAAAAGTTTTCATGCAAAAATTCCTGGTTTTTGTTAAATAATGTAAGGTACAACATGGAACGCTGACTGAAGTAAAGTCTTAATTTCAATCAGCAAAATAATCTTTAACCTAAAGACTTGAATATCAAAGTTTGAAAAAAAACCCGAAATTGAGCAATAGGATATGCACTTTAAGCTGTGAAGAGGATGTTTACGTCACGTTTATCAACATTCATACTCATCAAGCAGTAATCATAAAAATACCGCTTCCTTGCATTAGAGCAAAAACATATCTGATACTGCCAAGTATTTCCTCCCAGGTTCATTTTAATACCCACTCTAGTTAGGCTACCGATGATTAACAACTTATAAATAACGAATGATTCTTCAAAAATCTTTCCCTTTCCTTTGTACTAAAGCCTAAATTAAGTGATGGAAGTAAGCAAACTGTGGTTTGCAAAATAAATATGGCGAAGAATGTTTAAGCAAGTTAAAAAGAAGCGGAAATGAAGTTATAATCTACAACACCGGATATGATTAAGTAAGCAACCAGAAAAATATATATGACCTGTAATCAGTCGTCTTCACTATCTGCTTTTCTTTTGATTTCTTCCAAAAAATTGTCGAAAATCTTTTGATTATTTTCAAACTGTGCCAACTAAAAGTAAAAAATTAGCAAACAGCTACAGTGATAATACTAAGAGCATAGAATCTTGAAGGATTTTCAAATGAAGATGGCTAACATCAACCAAACATATCAAAACCACAGAATTCGTCTGCACAATACCTCTCCCTCAAGCAACGTGACTGTATCCAGGGAGACCGTAAATCTATACGCAGAAAAAAAATTCCGTTTGTGGTGCCAGCTTTCAAGCTGTTTGGTTAAGTTCGTCAAGATGCTGCAGCTCGTTTCTGAGGCATTATTTGACCGTTGTTATTTCTAGATCTCAGTGGAGTCCGTGGAAAATATTTTACAAAACACCAAAGCGGACTTTATCTCCTCTCCCTCCTCCTTCTATTTCCAAAAGATTTACCAATTCAGGAATGACAGATGTGCTGTCGATCTGAAATGAAAGATGAGTTGGAGCCGACCTACACTGTTTCATGAACTCGCCCAAACCATCTGCCAAACTTTCACTACTTCCAAATGCCACCTGAAACAGAACTGTTGAATGATGAAACGAAATTTTGTTTTGCACATAGAAACTAGTTAGAAATAACTCTGATTCCAAACTGATAGATATGGTAAAAAATCTCAGGTACAAGAAATAGAATCTCCTCCTTCCTCAAACAAGATGACCGCATCTACATTACCTTTCTCCTTGGATTCATATCACTCTATGTTTAGATGTCAAAGCAAATTGTACCAGTTTCAACAAATTTTAGAATACCTTGACATAACTACCATCACTACTTGTCAAATCATCATCATCATCATCGCTCTGCGTTTCCGTTTCTTCAGCAGAATCATTTCCCTGTTTTTCACCTCCTCCATTGTTCATTAAATTTACTCCAGAAGGAACAGTAGCACACTGATGCATACGGCTCGGTACACTTGTTGCAGAACATGTCGAACCAGAAGCCACAAGTGTAGGTGATGGTGATGGAGAATGAACTAAAATGATTCAAGTCGCTGATAAAACCGCTACATAGAAGGGTAATTGTGAAGAATGTATGTAAACCACAGTATCATACAAAACCAATGCCTCTCAAAAATTTTTCGAATGCCGGTGTTTTCCATAATTCTCATTGAACAATTCAATTTTCGCTAATGGAATGCACCAAAAAAGAACTGACGAGGAGAAGAAGTTGGCGTTATCTTGTCACTATCTTCCAGTGCTCCTAGAAATCCTTGACCTGGAATCAAGTCACTCGTAGCCGTAGTAAGCAAAGTTGAAAATGGAAATGAATGAGTCCTTGATCGGTTTTTCTGGAACAAAGAATTCTTCTCATTGGAAAAAGAAATTACAATGAATTCATCAAACTATACTTTATCTCGACTTTTTACAAAATGTTAACGAAATCAAACTAACGGATAAAGATACCTACGGTAATAATTTATTATTTCTAATACCAACTTAAAAATACTGTACAACTGGATTCCTCTTTTACTATTACAGTACATCCAGAAATAGAACATACCATTGACGCTAATCGATGAGGCAAACTTGAGCTATATGGTTGATTGCTGCTCCTGTCTAGGCCTAAAAATAAATTCGACTGACAATTCGTACAATCATTATAATCCCATAAATTATAAATCTTACATCTCAATTAAAAACTTCTGAGAGCGCTCTTACCAAAGATGTTTTCATCACTGCACACATCACCACGACAACAAGCATCATCTGAAGAGGATCGCGAATGGCCCAAATGGAAATGTACACGTCGTGAAGGGGTTTCTAATACTAATTCACCAATCTTTCCCTGAAAACTTCAACCTTAGTCATAAATGAATAGAACTGTACGCCACATTAAATCATGATTCGACATTTCAAAATATTTTTAAGCATTAGTTTTTTGGTTTGTGGTTTCATTGAAATTTGGAGAAATTTCCAAAAATTCACCTGTTTAGCACGGTCAATGCTGAAAATGCTGATAAGGTTTGAAACCGGACTAACCGGTTCAACTTCACCACCGCGAACAGGGACAGGACCGAACGGAATCAACATTGGGACATCTATATCTATGTTGGGTTGATGTTCATTGGTGCCATTCTCCGATGCAGCTACAGTGCTTCCATTCATTTCTTGTGTCGTTGTACTGAAATTTGAAAAATACGTAAAAGTGGATTGATTTAGCAGGAACCTGCTTAAATTACGAAGTAATCCATAAAATACGCGTAGAAACTGGAAGGATACAAAAAACTGAAATGTCATGAGCCAAGAAATTGAAGTAATCCACAACCTAGAATAAAAAACTTTTGACCATAGCAATCTAGCTAACATGAAAATGACGAAGATCCTTGACGTCAAACACTCTAAATCCCTCGTACGTCAATAATCACGACCGTACCTGACGTATAATAATACAACACTTACAACCACGTCACAATTAACAAGTTACGACAACAAAACGTTATCATCTGTTAAAATTTAATGATTTACCGGTCAATTTCCATCTTTGTACGATACAGTAGGTCAACAGAAAATCCACCAAATGGAGATGTTACCAGACCAATGCGAACTTTTTTCTGCTCTTCACCCAAATCCATTTCTGGTTCTTTTTCGTAAACCTTAACGAATACTAAATACCTAATGTATATGATGACAGTTTAATTATAAGTCGACTACGCAAATTCTTAAATTTTGCAACAAGCGAAATATAAAACTGAACAACCCTTACTCTGTACATAATAATGAAAGTGTCAGGACTTTGTTTGCGAACATAATAACGATAGGCTGGAGTCATTCGTGATGCTACAATTGCTGATTTCAAAAGCGTCCCTAACTGGTGATATAATTCGGTCCTTACGTTAATATTTCCATCAACCATTTCCGACTCATATCGGACACACCTGGAAAATGATAAGTCTAACGATACATTGATTAAAAATCCACCACACTGATATTTCCTTTTCTTCTCGATGAGAGTAACATAAATCATCTGAACATAAGTGCAAAAAGAAACATACCAAGATTCCAAAGGTAGAACATCACCATCAGCGGTATGAAGCAGAAAATCCAAAGTGAAACAATTAGCGTTCGGAGGATATCTACAAAGAGAAAAAGAGAAGTAAAAAAAGGCGTCGAAAGGAACTAACTTCAGTAGATTGACGAAACAGAGTAAAAATCCAGGAAAAATGTGAGAGTCCTGAAAACACTAACTTTGTGATGCTTGTACGTAACTGTGCAGCCACTTCACCTAACTCATCAATTCGTACACTGAACCAGTCCGTAGGATCCGGTGACACACTACATGATTGTACTATTAGCTGACCAAGACGTGACTGAACAAGTGCTTGAACCTGAAACAAATGCTTTCCTTTGATATCCCAAGTTACTCCAGGTTTCCCAGATTAATGTTAAAACATCTTGACATGATTCAAAACACCCTAAACATTACCACTTGACAACAAAGACTATTTACCAAACGTGTTGTGAAGAATTTGCCAAATTTAACGAATTCTTGATATGATTTCGAGCAAGTCGCTGAATCACTCATGCTAAAAGAAAAAGTTTTCCATTTCTTATTATGGACATAAATGCCGTCACATAATATCCAGAATAACTTCAATTTGACATGAGGCTATGGTTTGGAAAACAGTTTTCTAGGAAATCAAGCATAGATGCAACAGAGGTCTGAAACTTAGCTTGTCATAAACAAATCTACAAACTACCAATAATGCCAACTTAAGGCTGTACCAATATGTGTAGAATTCAAGAGTGAAGGGAGGGAAAAGAAGAGGTGGGATGTCATAGTACATTTTCCTCACTAAATGTTCGACAGCCTGGAAGCTATTCAAGTTTTTCTGATTCATGGCAAAAAACTGAAACGAAATAAATTACAAGCGGAGGGGTCATCAGAAAAATAAAAAACAGAGAAATGTAGAAAGAGTATGATGAGCAAATCATAGTAACTAACATTGAAGAAACTGAAATAAAGATTCGAAATATAATTTAAATAGCAACGTTTGATTTTTCAACAAGATGAAATGAAACGAAACAATTCTTACACCAACACACAGACTTTCCACTCAACAAATAATAACAAAACATTTATACTTCGTTAAAGCCATTTTGGTTCCCCGTAAAAACACGGTCGAGATAGCGAAGTATAAGAGCGAACTACCGGGTAAATTCAAAGTATGAGAAGACATTCGTAACAGTCGACACTATAAGTCTACTTTTGATGGTCATTACATCAATGTACGGTTATATACAGGAATGCAGTTACGTAATCTACCGCGAACACAAGGTGGCCCATGCCCGGATGCTGTACAATTCGGATAATCCCAATTAACCGAAGATTGGAACTAAAATTAGAACCGAATTTAAAAGTGATCAATTAACATCTCAATCATGTGTATTGGCTAATTTCGATATGATATGGAAATGCATAGTTTACACTTTCAAAGTCGGAAAAAACTCGAAATGATTTGAAATGGCTTGCAATCAGACTAGCAACTGGATGCTTCACCAAACCCGTCCCACTCGAAAATCTCCCGAATCACCACTCCAATTAACAGTCCAGCATCTCTCAGAGGCCGTGCAGATCTCGCTATCGCACCCACTTGTATTATATGTGCGTTGCACTAGTCCGAACTTTACAGTGCGATAAGGGGCGAATTTTCCACAAGCGATTTATAGCTCCTCACGTCCATCCGTGCAGATTCGGTAGTTGAGAACCTAACGTACGTGGGGCAGGTTGGGTAACTGTTGTTTTTCATATTATCCGTTGGTCAGGAGGTCTATGTTTGAATCTCACTAAATTTAGTATTAGTTTTGTGAAATGATTTCAGAATCTAGAAAAGAGTGGCAAGACCGAGGAAATGTTACAACTTGGCCTTCTTGCTGCTGGTCATCTTCCTATCTTTTTTGCAATGTTCTTCACATTGATGCTAAGTAAGTTCCAGGATTTTCCCTTATTTTCGCCTTACATTTCGGTCATATTTCCTAAATTTTCCGTTGTCCATGGATACTGTGAATGTGAATAATTGTAGGTGCATCCTACGTGTTGGCAGTGTGGCAAGGTGATGTAGATCCAGTTTTCCCGTATATTTCATCTTCTGGCGATCATCGTCCGGAGTCGTGTTTCTTTAGTATGATGCTCAATTTATGCTCGTTTCTGATAATGCTTATCATTTATTTAAGGTACTTAATTTTAGATTGATTCGGTTTCAACATGGCTTGTGAAATAAATGTGACTGAAATTGAGAGGTGACTGATGGACTTGATTTCGGAATGGCCTCGAAGTTCCATGTAGTTTATTAAAATAAGCATTTTGAGGAATTTTAATTCTGGGTACAAATGAAGACATGGATGAAGAAAGGATGAACTTTTATTACGGTCAGTTTGTGAAGTCCGTTATTTGAGATAGAGGAAGGATATGTATACATAGTAAGTGGGAGTATAGGTGGGATGTCCAAGAAATTATGGGGTGATAAATACACTAAGAGGGGAGGAACTACTTTTGTATACATCGAAAAGATGCTATCGTAGACTAAAGATTGATACTGAATTTGTAGTTTACAAAATCACGAAATGAGCATGGTTGCTAGAGATTTCATCTAAAGACAAAGGTGGGATATTTGGAATCGCGAAGATTTCATTGTATATTTTGGTTAATATCACATTTCCATGATATGAAGTGAATTATTATTTGACATAATTTCATAGGTATTCGCTAGTAGTTGAGCTCAATCGTGACTCAGACCATCTACTAAAACGTTTGAATATTTTTACATTCGCTGTCGGTATGATTGGTGGAGTTGGGATGTTTGTTGTCGCCAATTTTCAAGTATGTTTAACCAAGTTAAATCTTAATATATCAAGGTTCTTATCTGCTGAGGTTTTGTTTGTTTTCGTTATTTTTAATTCTAAGGGGAAAAAAAACATTGTTGTAGCTTTTGTAAATTTCCTTCATTATCGTCTCTCTCCCTGAAAATAGATGAGATGAAGTTAATACTTATTAGCGGTCAGCTTCTATGACAAATAATATGGTGCGAAATACTCAACTTACTTTATTATCCAATCTTTTATTGCGTTAATTCCTGAATAATGAAGATTTTTTTCTCTACGTCATAGGTAGCAGCAGCCACATCTGAAGAAATGAAACTTAGTGAACCAGGAAAGTCTAGTTAAAGTCATTGGTCAAAGCAACCAGAAACAATGTTTGACCTTAGACGGTGTTTTGATAACATTATCTCGTATTTCAAGATTTAACTACAATAAATTGGATTAAATCTAAACAAACGAAATTAAAGAAAAGTTTCGTTAAAAGTTTTTTCTAGGAATCAGCTGTTATTACAGTGCATTTAACAGGAGCATTTTTATGTTTCGGGTGCGGTTGTTTTTATATGCTTTTGCAATTTTGTCTTACCATTTACATGTATCCATTATACAACAGCCGTCGGATTGGTTTCATCCGTGGTGCAATAGCATTATCTGCTATGCTGTGCTTTATCACAGGTTAGCACTTTTCAATTTCTAAAGATTCTTAACTTGATAAACTTTATTTATCGAATCGAAACATTTGAAATGAATAGTTACTTACTTTCGTTTGAAGAGTTGCACTGCGTAGTAATTACCCGTCCACCAGATTTGTAAATAGTGTTAAAATTGGACACCAAGAAGACTATATCTAAAAGTAGCATCACTTTTCCATTTGATGATGGGAAACGAAGGGAAGGAAAAGGGCGAGGGCTAGTGATGAATTGGTCAAGAGACTCAGCAGAATTGTAGTTTCAATGTATTTTTTAGTTGTTTCTTTTGGTGTAGCTGCATCAAATGAATTTCACAAGCACTATCCCGATATGCCTACACCAAGGCCTTGGTCCAGGAAAACAAATCAACCTGTAAGATTTCCTCCATTAAAATCTTTTCTTTAAGATAGGGGATTTTCAAAGATTTTTTTAGTTCTCTGCTAAAACTAGAACACGACGTCTGATTGTGAGAGTTTCAGTGGCTAGTAATATCGAGGAATGACGAGTCGTATTGCTGAGAGCTTTGTACAAGTCGAAAACATGCTGTTTCATCGTAGGGTATATCTAGGCTATCTATAGTTTCTTGGTTAAATTGGTGATTTAAACTGAATGTTCTGGTGGCTGACATCAGAAACCTACCTAAGGGCTAATAAACAACATTTTATAGGGTAGAGTTGAGTGACACTTCATTCATCGGAATTAGGCATGTTGGTTTGTAATCATTGGATACAAATTATTCCTGGTTCGCGGTTAAAAATGTTCTTCATAAGGAAAGTAATCTCAGATATTCTTTTAGTTTGGTAGTTTGTTTTCAGGGTTACAATCTTCACTGCATTTCTGCAATTGCTGAATGGTGTTTGGCAGTATGCAATGTGTTATTTATATTGAGGTATAATTTCAGCAGTTCCATATCATATTTTCCCATAGCTTAAAAAATGCTGCTGTGTCTTACTATGCTTTAGTACAGATTGAGTTCATAAAATCTTCACAGGAAGACATTGGAAAACGTTTGTCTTTTGTGAAGTATTTGAACTGTTTATATAGAATTTGTGCGATTTCATCAGTTCATTATCTTACATGGAAAAATCCTAGTTTCGATACTAATGTCGATTTTTATCTTCTCTGATTACATATTTTATTCGGTCACTTTGCGTGATGGTGAAATTTCGTAATATCATCACAGTCTGGTTTTAAGAAATTATGGTTTCCATACTAAATTTGTGCGATAATGAATATTCTTTACAGCTTCTCGCGCGATTTTGAGAAACTTCGTGTTGAATTGAGTGTGCAGCCGCTAGTTTCGCATTTGGATCATAGTCCACTGTGGCGCTCCGCTACTGATCTTAGTTCACCGTACTGATGGCAAAAATACGTATGCTTGTAAATCATTATTGCTTTTGTCTACTTTGAAAAAAAAATTGTAGCATACTCAACAGAAAAGTTCAAACATATCGTTTTCGTCAAAAATCAATAAATATTTTGCGGTTTGAATTCGAATTAAATCAAATTAGATACCTCTCGATGTAGGATTGGGAACAATTGGATAAAGTCATTATGCAGCTAAATATTTTCACGAAAGCTTGGACCAGTTCTGTATGACGCTGCCGTTTGTTCGCCGACCTAAGTAAAACTCGTCAAATCACTGGTAACTCAATCAACGAATAGACTGGGAGGGTTGATTTGTTATTGGTATCGTTACTTCTTTAAGGGGACTCGTGTATGGTCGTAATGACTTTACAACTGCGCAGCTTTCAGGATACACGCTGGAATAATTGAATGAACAGTTTTAGCCACTGTATATAATCGAAATTCAATTGACTTATAACAATATAACTTCATATCAGTTTTCTCTGAATTTAGTATTTGCTTTACGACAGTAGTTCCCTTCATATTTTAAGGTATGTGCCGCATGTATTTTCATACGTTTATTTATATTCTAGCTCTCGAATCACATTATTATGGCTTTGACGACAAATTATTGCCGTATTCGGTATAAAAAGTGGTTAAAAATTATCAAATTTCCGGGTGTATGGAGCTTTTGATTTTGTTTTACTTTGTTGGATGTTTATTTCATGCCTTGAGATCACGTTACTGTTTTTAAGGTCATTGCATATAAGATTTAAAGAACCTAAATTTAGTTCAAAAAACTTCCATTTCAGGAAACATTTTGCGTACTGATTTCCATCCTAATGCTGTCAGTAGTCCCAGCATTTATCAATATCATGTCGCTTATTACATGTAATGAAAACTGAACAGAGTTTATAGTTTTTATCAACTCATATATTTTTGAATGATGCTGTCTTATACGCTTTTAAAAATTCATGTGACTTGTACTGGTTCCATTGATTTCTCTAAAACAATATGTAAATCATTTACCTATCTATCCATATATATATATATATATATATATATATATATATATATATATATAGTTTGTTAATTTCATATTGACAACGATGTTCAAAAAAATATACTTTCAAAGAAAGAATTGAAATTCAGTGGAAATATTAGGGTTTAATCATTTTATTCAAGAAGGCCTCTGAAGAACGAGCCTACATTAAATTTTAAACTCTTCTTCAAAATTATATTTTTAAGCATCGATGAAATTAGCTTGAATTCCCTATACCGACTGTTCAACTTTCCACTAGTCGTTCTTATGCTCTTAGTGGAGGGCGAGAGGTTCCTCTCAATCACGGAGAAAAGCAAACGTAATCTCTTGAACCTTTTTCATCAGATCTGACAAAATGGTCACAAATATCGACGAGAAATCGATTTTCTAATGGATATGGTAGTAGTCGTCGATTCTTATGGAAAAGGTGCTTTTGGAATTCGAGGGCTGCTAGTTCATAGGTTCGCTGCTTAGCTGTACAGTAGACTCAAGATAGTTGCTAATAGATGAATTTCTTGATTTATTTTTGACCCATACTAATTTGAGGAAAAGTCCTTCATTTTTTAGAAAGTGAATAAATTGCACAGTGCACCTTCCATAGTTTACTAAATATTTTTTAGTGAGCAGAAGACGTCATAAACTTTCATTGATAGAAAAATTGTCAAGTATTGAATACTCGAAAAATTTCTATATTCATGGCACGTGAAGTCTAACCTTCATTGTTCGTTGAAATTGTTTAAAAGTTCATCAAAAGCGGTAATCAGTGTATTTCATGTCCTTGCTGTGACGCGATTTGATACTTTTTGTCATAACTTTCCCACCGTCATGATCTGTAGATAGTGGACGGCGCTCCTTCATATTATGGTCTTCCCATCTATTCTTTCTGTGCTTTGTAGTTTGGAATCAAAAAGATATTATTTTATTTTACCGTAGTAGTAAACTGCCAAATGTTTCATAGCAGAAATGTACACACATATACTGACTTTTAGTTGCTGTAAGCTCTTTCAATTTCCATCGATTGTCCATATTTAACTATAGGACCAAATCGGGGTTCTCTGACACATCTTTCAGACGTATGGTCAAGTTCCCTGTATTTTGATTTCAAACTTGAGCAGGAGTGTCAGTTCTGTCGAGATCGGATGGATGGACCAACATGATATGCATGATCACCATCAGTATAATGTGGAGGATGTCCGAGAATGATAAGATCAAATTTTGGAACACTGAAATTGAGTGGTTGCGATATGCGCTTTGTCGTACAAATTTTCCGACATTCATATTCATCTTTAGTTTTTCAAATTACCTTGCAGCTAAAGTCTTACAATGTTACAGTCCTCAATAACAAAATATGAAATCAGAAATAGTTTCTTCGAGGAAAGAATGCTACTGCATGGAGGTGTCACACAGATGGGCAATTATTAGATCTAGAAATAAGTGTAAATGATAGAACATAAGGAAATACGAAAAATTTTCCGATTTAATTCTGCATGTCTCGACATTTCGAAGAAAAAGTCAAGAGTCATAGCATTTTACAAATTCAGGATTTCTAACGAAACCGCATTCAAAGCACTGTTTCCTCAAGCAAGTTACAGCATTAAACGGTAGGGTCCGTAAATTCCTAGTCTTGCTAAAATGAAGGTGAAAACAAAAGAAGAATGCCCAAAATAAATTCTTAACAGTGGAATTCCAATTAGACTGTCGATATCTGAATCGGCAGTGTCTTAAAAATATAGAAATATTGAGTTAAGATCAATTTCCAACAAAATCTGATTGTGAATGAAAAGAATTAGTTGAACTCTTCATGTTGTGGAATAACAAAGTGTCGACAACATGTGCAGCTTTCATTTTAAATCTGTGAATTCCAGCCTAGTTACTGCCCCTATTGTCCGCCCATTACAAACCTTGCATGTTTTTATCAATCACATTGAGCATTGTGTGAACATATATCTCAAAATTAAATGAAGCTCATTTTTGTGTAACAAAGCAACTGAATTCATATAAAAAATCTGGAAAATATAAACAACAAGTGATAGGAGGTAGGAGGTATAAGAAGGAAAAAAGAAAAAATTTTCAAACTGATGTAAATAGTAAGGAACTATCTATAAACAGTTTACTTACAGTGTTCAATCTCATAACCTATGCACTACATATCAACCTAGAGCACTTGGTCCAAATTTATACACTAATTTCTTCGGATAGAGTCCTGTTTTCGGTACCGGTACCAATATCCGCTTTTCATAATATGTCCTGGAAACAAAACTTACATGATATTTTATTATTTTGCTGAAAAATTAAAATTAAATTTTTTTAGAGACTTGTGAATTTCATCTATATTCGAACATATCAATTTAATAATCACAGTTCAGAATTAAAAATTTATTGATCAGTCATTCCAGAATTTAACCTCATAGCTCTGCTGAGTTTTTCGTACGTCATTTTCTGATTGTTTTTTCGTTCACCCCAAAGTTGTGCCAATTTTTCCGACTCAACGATTCGGAAAACGCCTTCTGCTGGATCTTCCCATCTGGAAATCAGTCGAAACAAAATTTTCCCCTTCATCCCCCTGAATCCTGTAGTTTTCATCTAATCTTATTTTACCTTCACCAAGTCCCACTTCTCGTCAACTTATTATATTAAGTTTTAATAAACGTTTTCGATAAATGCTATCAAGTGTATTAAGACAGCTTATCACACACATACAAGACAATGTTATCTATATGTTATATATAATAATGTTGCTATAGAATTCATGAAATGAAAGAAACTGCAGGATGCTTACCGCACAACACTTGGACAAGTAGTGGGATCTTTCAAAGCATCGCGTATAAATTCCCATAATTTGTTCCCTTTGGTGTGTTGTGAATGCTTCCTTGGCCTTCCATCCTTATTTTTCCGGACTTTGCAATATGTGGGTCGTAACATGAAGGCTTCATCGGATCCAACTGAAAATTGTATTTAATATCGAGGAATGTAAAATATTATTACAGATTGTTACATGAGAATTTTCTTTCTTTTTTAATATCGATTCTAAGATTTCCTATATGAACGCACCAAAAAAACCCACGCTACCGTACCAAAAAAAAAAAAGAAAATCGGGGGGAGGGGGATTCATCCGGAAACTACATAAAACATCCGAATAACACCTGCTTATAAATTTATCACTTATTCTTCAGGCTAAATTAAATGTTACGAAATGAAAATATATCCTAGTTTAACCTAATCCCAATGTTGCTCAATGGTTTATCTTCGAGAATGCAGCTTGCACCTTCTCCAGAAACGTCTTCCTGGCTTTCGCTTCTTTTTTTTCATTTTGGCTCGCTCACTATTATGAAAATCATTCTTTTTTCTATTAAACTATTAACTCAGAAGACGAAATTGATAATGTAAAATTCGTCAGAAAACAACATTTCATGGTTTGACTATGAAAGGTATAATACTAGATAGTAACTATTGCTCTTTCTGTAAGGACCAAAAGTTCATGGTAATTAATTATTCAGTATTTCCAGAAAATGAATACCCATAATGCACAGACATAAAGATTCAACATCCATGATGAGAAATTTAACTAACCAGGTGAATTGAAATTGAAGGTACCAACGATATCAGTGCCGACTTGCGATAGCGTATCTAACGGTTGCATGCTTGACGAACTCATCGTGTTACTATCAGGCATTAGAAGTGAAGATAAAGCACTTATATTGATGGATAGTCCGCTGTTGATACAGGGAACTCTAGAATATTATATATTAACTATTGATGCCAACTTTAATCAAATTTATTAAATACAATTTTCCCAGTGGAGATTAAACCTCCTTTCTTCTAGTAAACCTTGATAACAGAAATCATATCTCTGATTAGAACAAGCCAAATTTAAGTTTTGGCTTATGAAAAGTAACTTCAAGCAGTTAACAAGAAATAAATCAGGTTAAGAACCTCGTATCTTCCGGTATCCGACTTGTGCTTGCTTTTTCTGGTGATTTATAAGCACCTTCATCAGCTAATTTTTCCTCTGAAATAAATTAATAATATTGATAAGTAATAAATCCCAACAAATATGTGCTCGAAACTGTTTTTTAGAAAAATCTCGTAATAAAATTAGAAGTAAGAAACAGTGAATCCAGTAAAAGGAAAATATATAACATTTCTGATAGCGAAATCGGCTATTTAACCATAACATTGAAAAATGCAGTTAATATAAAATTCGTCCATTGAGGAATTTGAACAAGCCTCCATTAAAATACAAACCGGTCAACAATTTCCTGAATTCAGCATATAATAATGAACCATAGACGGCATCTCGTTGTTTAAAATCCACTTCACTCATTTGGATCAACACCATGCCAGTACAATTTGCAAATTTTTGCATTTCTAAATCTTCGAATGGTATAACATTCCGTCTAGCAACATGTAATAACCATGCGATAACATCACCCATAGTCCATTCCTGAAATGATTATCCATTTTTTTCTTCTCTTTCCATAGTTTTACATTTGCTTTTAGTCATTCAAAATGTTTGCGTCCTTTTTTTTCTTCTTTCCTTCCCTTCACTTAACTAGAAATAATCATACTTTTGGAGTGTCATTAAATGATAATGCAAATAGAAAGAGCGAATGTACTTAAAAACGAAAACATTCTTTTTTCTCTGTTAATATTACTTCATATCATCTACTCTCTTTTCTTCCCTTCTTCTTTTCTTATTTCTTTTCCTTCTTTTTTTTTTTTTAACATTTTGCCTACCATAAATACTATTAAAAAGAAAAAGCATATTTACTTCTAGTAAACAGAGCACAATTTTTTCTTACTTTCATTTTTCCATCAATGTAATTAAACGAAGATAAATTCATGTGATAGAAATAATTACCAAATAATTGATTCCTTAGCATATGCATAATCAATGTGTGAAGAGAAAAAGATTTCTGTTGATTATCTCAGCTTGAATGAAATGGATTATTACTTTTCTACTGCATCCATTATCATCCTGCGGCATGCGTATTACTTTTAATATTCACGTACTTTAACGAGAAAAAAAAAATTTCGTCATTACATTTGAATTCATTTCTTCAATTTTCAACTACTCAAATGAACGAATTTATTTCCGATTTCAAATCATACCAATATTTAATTTTATTAAATTATGGTAGTAAGAAATATTTCTACCTGTGGTTCAATAGTAAGAAATCTTGTTAGATCGACACGCTCATTGTTTGGTATTGGCTTAAACTGTGTAGCTGTTGGATTCATATGCGTCCGTAATATTTCATCTCCAAAGTGATCAAATAGCGTCGGTAAGCACATCAGCGATGGATTGAACGCTGCTGCTGCTGCTGCAATCGGCGCCACAGGACTTATTGTAGTATGCTTCTCTGCTATACAAACCTGCAATAATTACCTTACAAATCGTAATATCTAATATGGTGAATGATTATTACATATGTTTTTCTCCTTATTATACATATTTTCAATACTGAATATTTAATAAACAGATAAAAAGCACATTGGAGAGATACAAAGGCACTTCGATTAAACAGCAGGAAAAATGTATCGGAACACATGGGAAAAATAAGAGGATGTTGATATTTCACCAGAAGCCTAACCAACGTTGATATGATTTCCATAGATCCTTAACTAAGTTTAACATACATAGAAATTTTCCTCTTCAAGTAATTATCTGACAAAAAAGGAGAATATGTCAGATAGTTATGCTAACAACAGGAGACATTTTATACTACAGAATGCCTTGGGATAATAGCTCGAGTGAGTAACTCCGAGATTGGTTCTCAAATGATATCTTGACCGAATATATCCCAAATTTTATCTTCTAATTATAATATGTGGCAAGAAACTATTCCATCACCTTTTAATCATTACGATTAATCGCAAGGACTCAATTAATTCCTTTCTAACTTTTCGAATCATTTCCAGAAAAAAATAGTACCAGCAAACTTTTCATCAATCACTTTCTCCCCATTTGATGTCCTCAGCATTTCGAAGAGGAAATTGTCGAAATATGGATGAAATCCTATCAATAGTTTAGCACTACACGCCATTTGTCAATATCGGTCATCAATGGTAAATAAAATGTTAAAAGAATGATTCATGGAGTACCAGGAAAGTTTCTTCTCCTTTAAATGTATATGAGTATAATTTGACAAATACCTAATTAGAGTTAATTGATACAAAGAAACAGATGGAGAGACAAATCAGGTAAAGAATAAACAGACATGGAAATATTGCATTTGGCTGAAAGAATCGGTATCAAATTTCAAGTTTATTTAAAGTAGTACAAATTGCTATCGTATCCGTACCCGATCGCTTCCACTTTCGCTTTTTACAACTGATTCACCTTGATGATAAACGCTAATTCCACGTAAGCTGTACATGTCGTACAAAATGTTCCGCTCACCTCTTGCAGAAGAAAAATGATTTCTTCGAACTTCGGCATCAATCAATCTTTATCAGAAAAACTGCAAGTTCATATTGAAAGACTGAGTGATTCCCGTAAAAAGAAAATCTCGAATTCTCAGCGACCATTCATTTTTCAGTATTGATTTACCGATGAAAAATATCAGGTACCTTGATTACTAATTGACTTTGGTAATCACTATTATCAGTATTCAAATCAATATTTTCCTGGCCTATTTACTTCTATTACTGGGCAGTTTCTCGTTAGTCTTTGACCCATGAACCAATCATTTCCACTCCTCCATCAAACAACATCCAGTCATTAATAATACATTTCATAATAATACAATATGTACACTTTATATCTTTACACCTTTACCATATGAACCTATTGCAATCAAAAAAAAAAAAAAGGAAAACGTGGTACATTCAGTATTTAAATGTTTGAAACTGACGGACAGACCCATACACACATATAGAAAGGAATATGTACATGCAAAATGAACAGACTACCCCATAATTTAATGGAAGTGTGCCAGTGATAAATGATACTGTGAACAAAATGATGAATGATAACCAATTACCGAAAGGGAAAATAAACAGACAAAATTAAAACGAAAGAAATATATAAACATTTATACATATGTATAGAGAGATATGATAATATCAGTACCTGTTGTTGTGAATCGTTTGTTGGTAAATAATCGGTTCTTGTCTGGGCGCACGGTAAATGTATCGATGGATAGATGAATGCGGGGTTAAACTGGTTGGCGTGAGAGGTAATGTCAGTGTGTTGAGATGAAATAGGTATTGGTCGTGGAATATGTACAGAAAATGCGCTAGAATGCGTATTCGATGATGGATCAATTGCGACTTCTCTCAGTTATTGTTTAGCAGAGGACAAGAGATGACGATTTGACCGATCGGTGATTGATGGAAAGAATTGATTACTGGATGGTTTTAAAAAGGCTGATGTTGTATACCACAGCTTTTATGAATATCATATATGTATATATCACATATGTAAATATATTAGTCTTATAAGTTGATGATTTCAACGACAATATAATAAAGTGATAACGATCGGCTGTTCTAACATTTCTTCCCACTTCCTTAAATTTCAGTTATCCATGCATCCTTTTTGCTTTCTTTTTCCAGGCTTTTTCCTGAAATAATGTTTTTTTTTCGTTAAAAAAACAGTTTGTTACATTCAAACAGCTTCATTTTTAAGTAATGGTGACGATCGGAAAGTACAAGTTGAGAGAAATTCGAAAGTGGAACGATAAAATTTTCTAGAAAGAAATGTTTTTCTTCTCTTTCGTTATTTATTTTGTCTTCTTTTCACTCAAATTTTCTACCACTGATTAATATTCTCCGTAATGTTTTAGTTCCTATTGATCAAAATTCTACAATACTTCTAATATAAGCTTTTCGCTTTCTCTCTTGTAGAACAAAAATTTATAGGAACTTTCTGAATTGTAAAATAAGTATAACAGAAAGGAAATATTAGTGATAAATGATTAATAGTTTATGAAAGGTTATTATATCTATAAACAGCATATTGCTCTTGGAAATAAATGAATGGATGGATTAATTGGCGAAATATCAAAAAGATTGCTTACAATATTTTATTTCATGAGGAAATGAAAATTGCTTTTAATTTTCAGTTTTATAATAAATGTGTATATATATATCCGATCGTACAAATTTGAATTGATAATCCTAGACAGGAGAAAGAAAAAGAATTGGATTTTAACGATAGCAGGATAAAGAAGAAAGGAGGGAGAAACATAAATAGCCTATGATAGTTCCATGAGGAGTCCAAAGGTCAGTGAGGAATATATGGAAAACAAGTTAGCTAAGCTAATAATTCCAAGAAAAACAACAGCTGCCTAACAATTTCACTCCTTTCATGGTATAAAAAGTGTCGATTGCGACTAATGCATTCTCATATATCCCAAATGATATTGCAAAAAAGAAAAGAAGAAAAAGATGTGGGTAGAAAAGAGAAAGGAAAAACTATTTACTATTTAACGAAGGAAAAGGTACATCGCTGCGTTTCAAACTAATAATGATAAATTCTCCTGCAATCATAATTATAATTAATAGTGATAATAGTAATAACAGTAATACTAGTAATAAAGTATTATTAAAATAAATTGAATTATTGTTATTTATTATTTTATTATTATTTATTATTATTATTATTTATTATTATTATTTACTATTTATTATTATTATTATTATCATTATCATTATTATTATTATTATTATTATTATTATTATTATTATTATTATTATTATTATTATCATTATTATATTTATTATTATTATTATTATTATTATTATTATTATTATTATTATTATTATTATTATTATTATTATTATTATTATTATTATTATTTATTATCATTATTATTATTATTATTATTACTATTATTATTATTATTATTATTATTATTATCATTATTATTATTATTATTATTATTATTATTATTATTATTATTATTATTCTTATTATTTATTATTTATTATTTATTATTTATTATTTATTATTTATTATTTATTAT